>BQNB010047096.1:12500-38378 GCA_026074375.1 Tanacetum coccineum | reverse complement strand
TAAAAGGCCCCCCCGTCTTCCAACCCCAACTCCTTCTAACTTCGGTTCCAATTCACCACCAACACCAAATACCAACCAAGGAGAAACAAACGAAAGGATTGATCAAGTGCCTCTTTCATTATCTTTGCCAGAAGAAGTAGAGTATGTTACTCAGGAAATCATCTTGGTGTGTCTCTAAAACAATTTCTACTTATGTGTGTTATTTGGTGAATTGTGGGTTATTTCATTTTGTATGGTATGCTTGGCATAAATAATTTAAGACAATTTGGATAATGTACTATGTAGGTTGTTTTTCGCTCTCACTAATTATATAAGAGCGTTTGGTTATATCAAGAATTTGTGTTCTATGCTATCTTTGCTCTACCTTTGCTCTTTGATCATGAATAAATAATCTTGTGTTAAGACTATCCTTATAAGAACCTTAGTATATGAATTTTAAGAAGTTGCATAATCTTATGCCTTTAAGGGAGCGTTTGGCATAATAGTGTATCATTGAAGTATGAACTTCTTCTAGGTCCTTTATCTCCTTAGACATCCCTAAATTTAGGTTCTTTAACCTTTAGGAGATACATTAGAACCTAATGAACTTTTATCAAAAAAAATATTGGCTTAAAATTTCCTCCTGTCTGTGCCGGTGCTGTTTGCAGCAAGCCGGTGCCATTGGCTCAATGGAACCGGGCAGCCAGTTCTACAGAGAGCTTTTTACGATTTTAAGGTCACCACTTTTTAAACCAAGCCCATAAATATGTTTAATAGGAGTGTCTCATTGCAGCTAAGTAGTTGGTTTTGCCTTGTTTGACCTACATTGCTTTGTAATGATTGTGTTTAGGCATTTTTTAGTGGTTTAAGCATTAATTGCTCTTGCATGCATCTTCACTATAAATTAGGACTAAATCCTCCATCATCTTCACACCTCAATAGCTGCAAATATCTCTTCCTTATCATCTCTATACACTCCAAAAGTTCCATGGCATCAAGTGCTTGTTCCTCAACCCAAAATCCTCTAAGAAAGTTAGTAAAAATTAACTACATTGATCTTTCCTCCAATGCGACCTCACCCAACCTTCACAACTCAATCCTAACACTACCATTGATACTACTTTAGCTCTCACCATGCCACCTATAACCTCAAACCAAACAAACCATGTGGTTGAACCTCTTGCAACCCCATTGGTTCCTAGAGCCCTTATCTTCTCTACTCCTCCAAACACTCCCATATAGCCTCATCCATTCCTCTCTTCTACAAATGATGCACCACCAAGAACCACCAACCCATTCCCTCATTCTATCTTTCAAGACCTACCATAAACACTCCAACAAACTACACCCCTTGAACCAAATAACACGACTACTAGAACCAATACTCAACCCACGGAAAAGGAAAGGATTCAACAAGAAATCAATAACCTCCAATCCTTTAATCAAAATGTGCAAGAGGCAATTCAAAATGCACAATACGTTCAAGATAGCCTCATCCCTCCTACCTCCATCACTCATGTCCAATTGCCACCATCGTTTTATCCCATCACCACCTCAATCTAAACACCCCCCTTTAGTTCATCCTTCCTGCCACCAAGTACGTTTGGACCCATTGATCAAACTCTTTGGCTAGAACAACCTCCTAAACGTCAAGATCACACTTGTCCTCGCTGCCAAAAGACCGAAACCATCATTAACAATTTCCAAACTGAAACAAGGTTTATGCTAAATCACATCCTAGAACGTTTAAACCATATCTCAAGCAAGTTGCCACAAGCTAATGATCACTAAGTTTAAGTAGCATTAAGATTTAGAAGTGTCAGATTATCAATCACAATTTTAATTTTAGTTGACATAAGTCAATTTGGGTTTACTTCATGATTTGTAATATTTAATGTCTTGAACGAGTTTTATTTATGAATCTTTGTTGAATGATTGTGATTGTGTACTTTGTATGATCTTCCCTCAAACTTAAAATTCTAGTTGGTTAAAGTTTGAATAAAATTGCTTCCCGCCAAATTCTTGGTCATTGCTGACTCTGTGCAGGTCAGCCGGTGCTGTCCGATTACAAGCCGGTTCTGTTTGTTAAACAGCACCGGCAGGAACCGGCCCTCCAGAATTTTCTTTATATATTGTTTGTTTCTAACATTTTCTTGCAGTTTATTTCTTCTCAAAAATATTTGACGACTCCATTTTAAGGGAGCATTCGTCAAGGGGGAGCCGTGACATTTATTGAATCAACCTTTTCAATATTTATCGGACCATAAGCCTTATTGGACTAACACATTTTCTTGTAGCTTTATCCAAGGGAATCCTTATCCAACTCTTATCGGATAATTGTTCTTATGACTAACATTTTTGCAGCCTCTCCCTCTATCCTTGACAAATCCTTTTAGGGGATGCTTTCGTCAAGGGGGAGCTTACATATTGATTCTCTTGAATCAATACTCACTCCTTTCTTATATTTTTTTTGTCATTTTCATTTTTTTTCGTCGCTCTTTTTGTTTCGACAAAAAGGGGGAGAAGGAAGTAAAAAACTCCCATTTAGAAGTTATAAATTTTGTTGTGTTTTACTTCGTAAGTTTATGTTTTGTCATCAACAAAAAGGGAGAGATTGTTAATACAAATAAACCGTTAAAACATTTATTTATATTCTTTGATCTTTCCTTGTTTTGTTAATAACAAAACATTATACCTATAAACAACAAAATTCATAAGTTCTAAACCAAAAAGTTTCACTAACCCATCTAGCATACTTCTCATCATAATAATCGTTTTGACACAAGCACACTTTTAACAATTCTTTGGATAATTTTTTATAAAAGACCTCAAGTATTTTTTTTGGTCTAGATCCATAGTTCTCTAATAACTAAACCTTTCCATACATCACATAAACAATTTTTTCAAAAGTTATACTTAATCACTTTAAATTAACAAAACTCATAAAAGTTTTCAAATCATAAAGTAAAAATTTCTCTTACCAAATATAAACATGATCTTGCAAATCTACCTTTGATTCTTTAAGATCTTAAAACTCAAAATTCGGATTTGTGTTACTGTAGGCCGGTGCCATTGAGTTTGGCTGCCGGTTCCATTGGACAATGGCACCGGCAGAACCGGGCTACAGTAAAACTCTTGCCTATAAATACCAACTCATTTCACTTGTTCTTACTCACCCATTCACATATAATCCTCTCTATATTCAGCTAACAACTGATTCTTCACAATGGGTATTTTCTTTTAGTGTTTTGTAGATTTCTTATATAGAAGATGTTGTACCGACACAAGCATTTTATGATCAAGCTCATCAACCTACTTAGAGCAAAGATCCATCCTCACACTTGAGTCAAGCTACTGATCTCAAGACCTTCTTCTCTCATTCATTAAGAATAAACAAATCTAAATCATTTCGATAAGTGTTTAGTGATATTGGTGTATATTGTAGAAGGTTTGGTACCAAGTAGAGGGCAAACACTTTGATATATTGTGATCCATATTGATTGGGACACAATACCTAGGTCAAGGATTATTGATGGGTGTATGTGTATGTGATGAATGGTTCTACTTTATAGAACCCGGTGTTTAGCTTAGCACCGGATAAATGGGTAAGCAACGTTGTGAGGCTTCTCCGCCGCTCGAAGGAGTAATGGTGATTAGTGTATTTAAACTCTCGAGTAGGTGACTCGAGGAGTGGAGTAGGGCAAAGAAGGTGTCTTTGTAGCCGAACTACTATAAATGCTTTGTCACATATCCTTTATTATTTTATTCACATTACTTACTGCATCTCTAAGTATTCAAAATCACATATACATTGATTTGTCATCTCTAGATCTAAAAATAAGGATATCAAATTAAAAAGAAATAATTTTAATGAGGAAAACTATTCAACCCCCTTCTAGTTATCCACAATTGGTACCAGAGCAGGTTACCGAAGATTTTTCAAATATATTGTATTTCAAAAAACTTCAAAATCCCATCAAATATCTTTAAATCAAAAGTCAATGTATATACACACATTCCTCTAGTACATGTTTTTCTTGTAAAGCTCAGGTGAAAGAACAAATGGAAAGAATGTTACTATCATATTTCGGACTGGCCCAATAAGCCGGTTCCGCCGGTACCATTGGTCAACAGCACCGGCAAAGGTAAATCAACAGCACCGGCTGTCTGACTGATAAGACAGTTTACCTAACTGTTGTAGTTGTAGTATAGCAAGACTCAGGGGGTTTTTTTTTTTTTTAAAAAATTTAAAAAATCGTTCTCAAGGGGAATGTTTAGGTAAGGCTCGAAACGTATGTTCACTAAGGTTAAGGGTTGAAAGAAGATTATTTGTGTTTTTATATTTTTTAGAAACAATAAATATCGATTTTTAAGAGGGGGATGATTAAACTAGCTCCAAAATATAGCACGAAAATAGTAAAATGTGATGGGAAAAACTTGTATGGTAAACAAACGTGTTTACCTATCATGCACTACTTCCTAGTTTACTTCATAGATATTTATTGGCACGTCACCGCCTCTGTATGTAATTGTGTAAGTATTTTATTAATTCAAACACGTTAACTCGGATCACCCAAAGATATCTAGATATGAAGATCAAATCATATGTATCCTCTAACCTAGCCACGTTTCCCTTGACGTCTTCGCTATGCAATCAAATAGCTAGTTTTCTAAAGCTTAACGCGCACACCATTAACAAGAAGCAATAACAAAAGATCTGACAACTAGGTTTCATGCAATCATAAGCAAACACAATTAAATTTAGCCAAGAAAGTTAATTGAAAGTGAAGAACAATTAATCAAACAACACATAGACATATTGAATGATTAAAAAGGTAAAGGAACTTCACTTCAATTAAACATAGAGTATGGATGAGTACAAAAAGGTTAAGAAACCCTAAAAGTCGACCACAATAGCTGCTACAAAAATACTCTATGTTTTTCCTCCTTAAAATATGAAAAATAGGGTTTGCATATATAGAGTTGAGATCATGACGTCGTCCCTTAGAAATTGCGACGTCATCAGCCCGCCGAATCTTCTATGGGATTATTTAAGTCGGATACCTTGACGTCGTCATAAAAGATTGTGACGTCGTTGCCTTCAAGCTTTGACAGCATCAGAGGGAATTGCGACGCCGTCTCCACGCACTGTAAATCCAAAGCTCCATCAAAATCTTGTAGAGTTGCATTCTTGTCCCATTTCTTCCCAAATCGAGCCCAAGTCACATGTTTCTTCTTCCAATGCTTCCTAAATGCTAAAATAAGAAAAATAAATTATAAAGTACAATATTTGGAGATATTTGCATGATTTTGGGGGTTAAATGACCGCAAAAAATATATAAATGACACCTCATCATGTACCAAACATCTATCTGTGATGTTAACACATTCCAAAAAGCCTAATAGGTGCACACCAAACACGCCCTAAATATTGGCATCATGCCTTAATAGGATTATACAAAACTCGCCTCCTCTTGTTTGTTTTCATCTATAAATACATGTTTTGTTGTTTGTTTTCATCTATAAATACATGTTTTATGGGCTCATGTTTATTCTCAGCCTTAAATTTTCTTTTCTTTTATTTTCCATGTAACTTTTTAGTATAAATATATATTAATCCAAAATCTTATACTAATATATAAAATAATTTTTTAATTTTTTTTTTTATTTAATATATACTTTCTTTTTCTTTATTTACTTTTCTTCTATCAATGTTAAATCCATTATCTTAATATAATACACAAATTCAAATCCCTTTCTTATAATTTCATTTACTAAATCAAATAGCATTAAGGGTAAACATATTATTGAAGGTTAAACGTTATATAGAAAATTTATTGGCATAACATTTGGAGTTAAATAACTCTAGCTACGATGCAAGCTGGTTTTGTGTCTCCCTCCTTTAGGGTGGTGTTTATTATCGCACTTGAAGGAATGAGCCTCCCAATATTGGGAGGCTCATTACTTCAATTGCGATAATGAAAAATCATTTCATTTTTTTTATTTTTTAGTTTGAATTGTTGGCGGTTCTCTAAAAAAGATAGCGAAAAAAATTATCCCTAGAGTCGAGACTAAGAGGAATGTATAAACCAATGCTTCCATAGATTCGATCGTGGTTTACAATTATAGCTTCCATACCTGTTTATTTTTTGGGGAATCGTATCCCGGATAAAGAAAGAGCAAGAGTAAAAAAAAAATGAAGATTCAAATCAAGATTTCTCGGGTACCCTATCCCTATATCAAATGATAAAAAGAAAATAGATTCGAAAGAAACCAAAGAAATGTTGGATCAGACTACTTGTCTTTTTGTAGTTGGATCTCCAAGTTTTTGGAATGCTCCAAATTCTACTTGAGCATCCAAATCTGGGTCAATACCAGCAAAAACATCTCTAAACAAAGTTCGAGCACCATGCCAAATGTGTCCGAAGAAGAAGAGTAAAGCAAATGAAGCATGTCCAAAAGTAAACCAACCCCTCGGACTGCTACGAAAAACACCATCGGATTTCAAAGTAGCACGATCTAATTCAAAAATTTCCCCCAATTGAGCGCGTCTAGCATATTTTTTGACAGTAACAGGATCGCTATAAGTGACTCCATTGAGTTCACCACCGTAGAACTCAACAGTTACACCTACTTGTTCGACACTATACTTTGATTCTGCCCTTCGAAAAGGAACATCGGCTCTAACAATCCCGTCTCCGTCTACCAAAACGACCGGAAATGTTTCAAAAAAGGTAGGCATACGATGTACAAAAAGTTCACTCCCTTCTTTATCTCTAAAGACATGATGTCCTAACCATCCAACCGCTATTCCATCCCCGTTATCCATCGAGCCCGCCCTAAATAATCCCCCTTTTGCCGGATTATTTCCGATGTAATCATAAAAGGCTAATTTTTCAGGAATTTTAGACCAAGCTTCTGATAAACTTTGATTTTCGGCTAACCCAGTGCTAACTCTTCTATATATTTCTTGTTGAAAGTACCCCTGATCCCATTCATAACGAGTAGGCCCAAATAATTCGATGGGGGTAGTCGCTGAACCATACAACATAGTTCCGGCAACAACAAAAGCTGCAAAAAAGACAGCAACGATACTACTGGAAAGGACAGTTTCGATTTTTCCCATACGCAATCCTTTGTATAGACGTTGAGGCGGGCGGACACTAAGATGAAATAGGCCCGCTAATATGTCCAAAGTCCCTGCCGCAATAGGACCAATGCTTTCCATTTATACTCTTTTAAAGAAAAGATACATACAATAGTAATGCAAATTAATTGTTACCTGATACGAAAAAATTTGTTCATTCTTAAAAAAAGTTAGAAAAAAATCAGATTTTATGTATTATTTATTTATTATACGCAAATTTACATAATTATATGTAATATAACAATGTCTATTTTAGTCATTTGACGTGTTCAAGTATTAAATAATGTGATTTGCCAAACACTCACAAAATTGATCATCTGATTATTGTAATATCAAACAACATAATCAAATCTAAACACAATATTTTTAGAATCACGTTTAGTAAAAGTTGATGATTTAATTATCCGTTTTTAAATCGCATAATATATTTTAAATAAGCAATTCCAAACACCCCCTTAGTGTACAACAATAAAATATTACGAAGCGTACTAGTTGAATCTCACATAAGAATTTTCCATGTTTGATGAGTATTTCAGATGATGAGAGTTGTGATGAGTAAGTTTATTTATTAAACTAAATGTTGTCATTTATTGTCATTTATTTAATTTGAAGCATGTATCATGCAATGTAAGATACCTTATGGACTTGAAACAGAGATTTAGAAAAAATGTATTTGACTTGATAATACTAAATGAGTATCTGCTAACGACGAAAATGTATATGGCGTCAATTCGCCTGTGTGTAATTTTTTATATTATTTATATGTGTAAATGAGAGCGGAGACATTTTGTGAACTAAAATAATAATTACATATTTAAATAATTTAAAATTTGTAAATAACAAGTTTTTCATACCCGCGCTTCGCTGCGGCGCATTTTGTCACCACAAATGCATATAAGTAGAGAAGAAAATAGTAATACGAAACACCCACTTAAGAAAATGATTCTAATACGCGAGCACATAGTTTCAGAAGATAATTTAAAACTCATGTAATATCATTATTGTTGTCTTGATGACTATGAAATTAATGTAAGAAGTAACATCCAAAGCGCCAGAACGTGTGGTGTCTTGTAACCATTGCAAGTTCCACACCACAAACTGCAAACCATCACAACAAAGATATAATCAACTAAGTTATGTAAACAAAAAACTTCATACACACATATACATAACTTCTAAAAGTTCAACTCATTAATGCAACCACCTGAATATATATGTTATCCTACAACTGTGTAAATTACCAGACTCCTCTAAACATACCAACTGAATATCTATGTTATCCTACAACTGTGTAAATTACCAAACTCCTCTAAAGATAAGGTTGATTGATTAGACTTTACTAATGCACCTAGAAAGAAAAAAAGAAAACATGATCGTTATGCATGACACAATAGCCAAAAAGTTCAATTTGGTTTATGCAGTATCATATCAAGAAACAATTAATAAAAAAAAAGACCTTCACCAAATATTAGCAAGGCCAATCTTAAAACCAAACAATGGGTCTAACGGGGAGTACTTCCACTGTCATCAAAACAATCACCTAATCAATTTAGTCTACAGAATGACAAAATCCAACTACTTTGAAATTAATGTTTTGTTCCCCAATATGCACTCAATTTGCTATTAGAAACAGACCAAAACAAACATTACAGTATAACGACAACTGTGAAACTACAGTTATAACATGCATAACTGTGAGATCCGAAACTTACTAAACTATGAGACAGGTTTATGCTTCATACAGTAACCACTTCAATCAAACAACCTTTCTATCAAACAACCTGGTAGCTTTCTGTGACCATTTGTGTCCTCTGCGCAATTTTTGGAGCCGCTCCATCTTTTGGTGGGAGGATACTCAACCTGCATACAGTTATCAATAAACTTGACAAAAACTTACGTGTGTGATATAAAAGAACCGACGAACGCGAATCTTATGCTACATATTTAACAGAAATTGAAGAAAAATGAGAAGCATGTGCAACTGGGTCATGTTTTTTTTTTCTTTCTTTCACTAACAGATCATGTTGTTTTAAAGTCACTATGCATCTATTTTGGTTGCTTCTATATGGACAAAATTTAAACAAAATTCTCCCCTATCTTTTTATAAAAACACACACTAATACGGGTAAGGTTATCGACTTTTAACTAACTTGGTCCATGACATGTAACTCCACAAATTACGTACGTTTAAATCTGATAAAACTCTCGTTCAAACTCTTTTAGAAAAATGCATGAACCGTAACATTTTACTCCACAATAAGCATGTAGAGGGCATCAAAGACAAACGTATTCGCTATATAGCGAACCATTTGACTGTCTTTTGGAACCAACACATGCATCCTTTACTACCTGTTGTAACGGGTGCATGAAATCAGCACTTTGATACAACTTTAACCAATATAGCAAAAGGCAAAAAAACATAATCACAGCATATATAAAATAAAAATTTTAAATCCAAAAGTTTTAAAATCCCATGTGATACTATCAGAATTTAAATAGCACTCAATTCTCGATTCTAAAACACAAAAATTTAATAATCAATTAAGTACATTATGAACATCAGTGCAACTAAGTGGCAAACAGACTCGTTATAATCATAAGCAATTGAAACAAATAAGCAACACACCCAAAAGTAATAAAGTGAGCACATTTAACCTAAAAAATCTTCTATCATGCAAAAATAGTCAGCAATGCAGTTATAGAAGTAACATGAGGACTCGTTTTCCTAAAATTCCACTTGTTAAGTCTTACTTAGTTTGTACTACAATTATAACAGCCATTCACGGTAATGATAATATATAATAACTAAAAGGACAACCTGTTTACGAAAAGCGTTCATCGGGTATGCACGACTCCCAAAATCATGGTTGTGTGGGTAGAAAAATCCCGGTTCATCTTTCACGCCATCTATCGTCCAATAACAGACTACGAATTATTGTAAATGGTTTTTCAAATTCTAATATATACTATTGACTTGAGTAAAAAAGTGATATTACAGTTAGTTTGAGCTCAACGTAATTAAAGAGCTAAAATTGATCAAAACCTAAGAAAATAAGTTCCATTATCTTATCATTTTTAGCTAGCCTCCCATTCGACATGCTCAATATTATTTTACAACCCAGCCTTTCGAATTGTACCTATTGCACTATTTAAATGGTGTCTTTTTAAGCTTATTTTTTCGCTTATATATTATTATAAGCAGTTTTTTCCTAGAAGCTCATAAGTCAAAAACTAAATTAATGAAATAGGCCAAGTCGAATTAGCTTATAATCCAAAAAACAAGCTTAAACAAACACCGACTTAGATTTTAACTATTAGTCCAAAATCACTCAAACACACAAACTAACATTTTCGCATAAAAGACCCAATTTCACAACAAAAACGAAGATCACAAATCTTATACCTCTGGATGATATTGTAGCCCATATGTACTTTGATTCCTTGTACTTGATTCCAAATGTACTTGATTTCAATTTCGCAGCAAAAACCAAAATCACAAATCTTATACCTAATTTCGCAGCAAAAACCAAAACCACCTCTCAGTTACTTTCAAGTTCCATATGTTACTTGATTCCTTTTCACGACCCTATTTGTATTTTAGATAGTTAATAAACGTGAATCGCTATCTAACCCTTTTTTCTTTAAGTTTTCTAAATAAGAAAGCAGAACTGTACATTCATTTGGGCAAATACTTAAAACTATTAGCACACTTATCTTGCGATATTGTCATTTCATCAAAATCTAATTCGATATATAAGAAAACGGTAATGTTAAATGAAACAACATACCTACAATTTAAACTGTTGTTGTTAATCTTTGGTTGTAGATGAAGATCCGTATACGCATCTTAAAGCACTTATGAAATTAGCACTTACGACCGCAGCTTTACACAGCAAACGTCAAAGTTTTCCCTACAGAAACACACCCACATTCCCATCAACATGAAACTATATAAAAAAGTAATTTAATGACGTAGCTTTTGAACAATATTCCCAGTAAAAACACAACACACAGTTAACATAAAGATAAAATCTTTTTATAAAAAAATAAAGCATAAAAAATTTAAATATGCACCATTATCAATAACAATTAGACAAGATGAAGGTTTGAGACTCTAATCTGTTTGTCTCTTTATTTTACATATGAATGGCATTTTGTAATACAATTTTGAATCTTTATTACAAAAACCTGAAAAAGGTAATTTTGCGACCTCAGTGACCTGAGTGGTGATTTTGTGATGGGAGGTGATGGTGGCGGACCGGGCGGTTTGAGGATACATTTGTGAGCCTCTGGAAGTATAATAGATTAAGTCTCTCATAAACTTTACTCAACAACAACAAAAAGATACCCTTATTCATAATCAAGATGGAACAAATTACATGCAATCTTCCAAACATTTTTATGTCGCCAGATTTTTTTTAGTTTTGATAAGCATATGAGTATATCAGAAATTGATTGTTACATGAGCAGATTTTATGAATGCCTCTTAAAACAACAACACTATACTCACTTAAAACACAAATTAATATGTCTCGCGTAAAAAGAATGTGTACCTTCCTGTACTTGGCTTGGGCATTCTCCACATGTTATACATGCTTTCAAAAACTTTGAAGTGAATGATCCACCTACCATAATAAAAGGATCTCCGGCTTATTAAAAGCAAATACGATGTTGATAATTATGCCGGTTTGAGAAGTCAATAATGCCATTTTAAAAAAGAAGTTGTAATTTAGTAAATTCATCTATTTAAGAGCAAAGAAAACGCACGTTCTTCTCCCGGGAAAATGGGACGGAAGAGAAGTTGTTGGCTTCAAGCATTCCTGGAACTTCTATTCTACACTCCGAAGCTTTAACAAAGAGCTGTTCAACATCTCTCATGATCGAGTATAAATCTTTAGGTACAATCTTATTTTCAGCGGCGTCTTTTACCATTTTAATTTTTCATCATGAAGAATTGCAAAATTCCTAATGCTAGAAGTTTTTCTTTTTAGTGGTGACGTACCAAGTTAATTTTCATAAATAAAATTCGAAAGAAATAGAAAAGGTTTACCTACGCGCGAATGTTGCTTGGTCAGCTCCTATATTCTCGAGAACACGGGCTGCTACACCTTCATACTCTCGAAGGGAACCAAGCATCAAGTGCTCCAATCCAATATTGTTGTGACCTACACATAATTTGCAATTAGCATAAACAACATATAATGAAACTATAATAATTTAAAAGGAAAATACGATACCAAGTTGGCGGGCTTCCTCCAATTAGAGTTCCAAAACACGTTTAGCTCGAGGAGTAAATGTAATCTCAACATCAACAAATCCAATACCCCTTCCAATAATTTTCTCAACCTCAACCTTCAAATTGATGGTCCTGGTATCATAGGCTAGAAATTAAGCAGGGCATCCCGTGATCTGTTGACACATAAAAAAATAGTACTACAGCATGTGTATACCCTTAACAATCTACCTAATACACATTGTTTCCAAACTACTTTTTCCACTCAAGTATAAACATATAGCAGTTTAGATAAGCAATCAAAAGCATCCTAAAAAGCGTTAATCTATTGTGTCAAACGAATAAGCAAATAAACAGCTTTTATATGTAATCACAAACAACGCATAACTCTTAGTGAGATGTTTATAAAGTAACTGTTTTCCTAGTTTGATCCACTCCCACCAATCAGACATAAAAGGAACCTCAATTCATCCCATTTCAAAATAAATGTGTCGATATAGCCGCCTGTATATGACTATTATTTATTTTGGTTATGAAAGAACTTAGCATTTTTTATTTGGATAAATTTATCTCCATATATAAGACAATGATAGATTTATACTTGTATTGCCTTATGGATTATAATTTACCAACATCAAAACTTATTATTTAGCTAATGTAATTATTCAATTACAAAAATAACCTCATAAACCAAAAAAATGAGCTCACGAACTTTTCCAAATACAAATGAGTCAATAATCCAGTAAAATAAGCTAATCCAAACACCCTCTTAATCATATTCCAAATCAATAACAACCGACCAATAATTTAACACCTACTGTATAAACACAACAATTAAATCTTTTACATAAATAAACTAACCTTGCATCTTTCATCTCTAGTTTTGAGAGGAGACCCACACCTATTAAATCAAATTAAATTAAAAATGAAATAATTATTATGAGTGTAATGAGCAATTAATTTCTTACTCTTGGAGTAAACTTTCTGTCTTCGTGTTTGATTCTTATGATTATTGCTTCTGCGCTATCTGCTTCAGCATGTTATCACAATAAAAACGCACCTTACAGCCGCGTGGTTAGAGAGGAGGTGAGGAAGAAACTTTGGTGTGTGTGAGAGATGATGAGAAGACGGTGGATCTTTTGATGATAAAGATGTGTTGGATGAACACATAACCCGCTCTCTCTCACACACAGAACACGTAACAATTTTTTAATATCCACGGCATTATGACAAATAAAATATAATTTGATAATATTATCCATCTATTTATAATACTAGAAGATTGAGCCCCTAAATTTATTGGGCCTGATAGCCATAGTTACAAAACCCTGCTGTATAAGTTAATGCAGCAAACCGAATGTTATTATCCCTGCAGTTACAACATCTTTCGACTTCCAATCCATAACTCAGCCATAACTCTGCATTCGAACAAGCATAACTTTAAGGGATTCCAATTACACAACCCTCCTCCTTCTCCCTTCTCTCTCCACACGCAGATAATTATGTAAATTTATTGATTTGTTTTTTTTCCTTTCAGGTTGATGAATTCTTCTCAATGTATGATCGTGTTGGGAAAATCAGGTGTGTTTGTTTTAGTTTATATTTCATGCTACAATGATCTATAAACTTTGTGTGGGATTTCATGTTTTTTATTTCAATTTATTATTCATTTTGAAATTAGGGTTTATGTGAGAATTGGGGGTTTTGTTTATTTGGTTTTTTTCGATAAGTTGTTGCAGGTTTCACTCCTCCATCGTTATCAGTGTGCAGTAAATATTCTAAATATTCAACTATTACACAACCCCTCATCTCCCAATAATGCCAATCATCCTACAAATAATCGTCAATTACAACACCAAAGCCCTTAACAGACGGTTCTTTTTCAAATCGAGATTCAAACTAGATAATGCCTCTTCAATTTGATAATCTGATTATATTTTGGGTTTTTTTTGTTTTCTACTCATTTTTTGGTAATTACATAAAATTCATAATTTTTTGTTTTTCTTTCGATTAATTTAATTTGGCTGATGAATTTATGGGTCCCTTTTGTTTTTGTACCATGAATTTTCAATCGTGTTTTTATTTTATTTTTCAGGAAACCGTAGACCAGTTTTTTTATTAAATTGAGGTTAGTTCGATATGTATTTTATTTTAAGTTGTTAATGGGGTGTTTGGGATTGGTTGGTTATATTCTTTTACATTGTAAAGTTGTTTGGTGATGCAGTTATAATGGTACTTTCGGCCTCACCTCATACGCAGATGTCTACTACCTTGATTTTGAAAATAAACACTGCAAAGCTATTTGGTGATGCATCCCGCTCTCTGACTTTCAGTATCCGAGGAACGAGTCTTAGTGCGAGTCATTGGAAGCGGCGCTAAAGGTATAATCCTGTTTGAGTTTGTTTAATGTTCTACTTAGGTTAAGATTACATTAGCTAATAAGTAGCAACGTCTACCACATATCGTTCTAATGTTAACATGAGGCTAGAAATTGTGTTGTTTTAGTCGGTTACTTCAAGTCTTTGATTCAGGTGAAAGTGGGCTACTTTCGCAAGGCTTGCTGATTTTTATTTTATGCATGCTGCATTTTTCTTACTGAAAACAATATCAGACGAGGTGTTTGTGTTAGCTTATTCAGAGATGAAATACAAGTTCATAAGTAAAAAAAGAAACTGAAAATAAGCTAAACATATGGCTTACACCATTTTGTTATATATGTCACTTAGAATATATGTTACATAAACTTACATTATAAATTGTTATGTTTATATATCTTTGGTAAAACCAGTTTAAAAACAGGATCCAACATACAAAACGCAGCAAGGCATAAAACTTGGTCTGATATCAGATGGGGTGTTAGGTTCTATTTTTCGGGAAAATTTTTGACTTGACATAGAACTTGGAATAAAGACTGCAGAGGTGCTTTCAAAAATAAAAACACTTTCTGATGTAGAAGGTTTACGTGTATCACACCATACCATCTTATCTTTATGGGTCACGCGACTTTATTTTTTCATAGTATTTGTTATCAATTTTTGCAACACAATTATAGATAACTATACTTTAAATCTTAGCGTTATTGGAACCTTTTTGGCACACAGGTTTGGATTCGAGGTTCGCGCTCATGAGACATTCACTAATGCAAAAGACGTAGCTTGGAATTTGCAGCATGAGTATACAAGAGGCCGTATAGCAGTTACTTCCTTATGAGGTAATGATGAACTCATGAAAATGCTTCAGAATCATGTAAGTAGAATACATATCATCTTAAACCGAGAACCAGATGAAGGAAAAAATGTAATTTGTCGCGTCTTTAAAAGATATGTTTTCGAATTAACCCATTTGTGTCTATGAAAGATATTTGCTTTTGCCGATTTTTGAAAATTTAATAACTATTCAATACAAGCAATTTGCTGAATGTGCAAAAGTTTGAATACTTCACTACACTACAGAGCTAAAAAAGAATGCACAAGTTACAGACGTCATATATCTGTTCTAACCGGCTCATCTACATCTGCTGCAAGTGCAGGCAGAAGGATATGAGGTTATTTTTGTTGGTATCAGTTGCTGCTAACATCACAGGAGGCCGCACGAACCTTTTTTGTGGCGTTTATTGGTAGTCACTCTCAGTTTGGTCTGAAAGTGTGCAGGTCAGTGGCAAGGGGCACATAACAAACCAGCAAGCATATAATGAAGAACCAACGTGGAACAACTCACACGACATCGCAGAAAGGTAGTCTCCCTACTGATTTATACCCATATGTTCCTAAGCTTATTAAGACTTTTAATGATGCACGATATCCATGTAAAAAATGCAATGTTTATTTAATTGGTCAATGAAGGTAACTTTGGTATGGGTCGAAATTGGCAGGGCAAGTTGACCCGAAACACTAATTTGTTAACCGTACTAAACCTCACCGATCATACGTATTTAGTCTTAGAACATATTATTGTTAACAAAATACATTTGTTCCTGATCATGCGTCACTTTCTTAATAGTTCGAGTGTGTCTCTATTATATCAGTTCATAAGAAGCCCTTTTAATTTACTTTTTTGTTGTCGATAGTTAGTTTATAATAATTTATTATATATTACAGAGTATGCTACGCAAGAAATCGTGAAATGGGTCTTCACAGAGGCAAGTGCAATTCAGACTTGGGGATGTGTTTTCATAATAAAATTTTGCGTGCTTTGTTGATGTCAAAAGACACATGACTATTAAAAACTATGAACCAGCTTTTTGAATATTTAGTAACCTATGGTCTACAAACACAAGCACAACCGAAGAACCTTAAGAAATATAGCATGTGAATGTCTTGCGTATAAACTTTCATTTTATTTTACTTATGAGGTTCGCTTTTTTGCATGTGGGAGAAATAGAAATAAAATTTGTGATTGCATCATTTAAACTACATATAGGCATATTGCATTTGTGTCCTTTAATTATTTTTACGCTGTTGCACGTCTGATAAAAGCTGCATCTGAAGTGAAAATGGTGAACCGTCACGTAGGGAGGACTCAAGCACAGTGATGAAGAAATCTTTGGTGGCTTATCATATAGTTGGGAATCCACGGAGCAGTAGTAACATAGAGAGAAATTTTTGTAAGGAACTTTATACTTGGTAATGTTACATTTTGCAGCAGCCATTATATAAATGAATATGTGCTCATTTATCAAACATAATATTAAACATAATACACAATTAACTGGATTTTGATCATCCAATATGGCATAAGTAATTCTTTGGCTTTGGCTCCCAATCTTATATCATTTTTATGTTTGAGGTCCAGGAAAGGTTTAAGGTTGACATAAAGGAGCTTCGAGAGCAGATTGATACCCAGACAAAGGCGATGGAGGATAAGATCATCCACATATTATAGTATGGTGGCTCTATACCTATTGATAACGTACAAGTACTTGCTTTTTCTAAGGACTTATGTGTTTTGTTTGCTAGGTGATGGTTACCAGACACGAATCCAGCAGATCCCCAAGGTTCCAATTAAGCTGAATTGTAAGCACACGGCCCAGCAAAATTAAGCCAGGACATAAATGTTGGACCTGTGCATCAGTCTACCCCTTTGGATACGAATTCGTTGCATCTGTTGGAAATCCAAGAAAACTAGACCAACTGAAATTCTAACGCCAACTCCCGAACTAACTTTTGCTTCAACTAGAACACTTTGTTATTTCGGGATTTCCACAATAGTAAACTGTAAAAGATACAAGGTGAACAACTTTGGTGCGATGTGTGAGACCACCCTGTTTGTGAACTACCCAAGCGAGAATCTGTCTTACAAATTACCAAAATAAATATTGTTGAATAAACGTACTGTTTTCACACATTGTGAGGTTTAGGCTTGAGGTTGATGTGAGAGATGACTCTGCCCATACAGTCGTCATAATGTTGGATGAGATGGCTAAGGAGTTAACAAAGTCAAGCACAAAAGCACTTTTGGATGGGCTATATGAGGTACATGTATAAATTTTATTTTGTTGTCCATTCGTTTTTTTACATGTTTCCATGTATAGGCTGCAGATGACGTGATTTGAAAGCTTCACATGTGTACTCTATCAAAGGTATCTGAGCCAAAAAAAGGGAAAAAAGGTTAGAACTTAGAAGACAATATATAGCTTTACACACCCAGAGGAACATGCTGTTGAAAAAGTCCCAGATGCTACACATCCTAATGAACATGCTGAATAAAGAACTTCACTCTTCCGGTGGATAAACCTCCTAATGAACATGGTGAATAAAGAACTTCGCTTGAAAATAAGTACTTAAGAGGAAATAAAAGGTTGCCCCAATGGTGTTGGTTAGAATTTTGTGAACTTAGATATGAGTGTCATGGTCTAGCCAATGTTTTGTGTTATGTTTCTTATTTCCATAAATCTACTTACTATAATCCTGTAGACCTCTCATTTGGATCACATCTATTAACGTATATGCCATGAAATTCCAGTATGTATCCGACTCTTTACAACCGAAAAGTATGTGCTCTAAATTTGGAAAAAAAATGTAACATATAATAACCTTCATGCACTAAATATGAATGAATGGTTCACATCAGTAGTAACCTTGCTCCAATCTACAAATGAAATGATCAATTAAGAAATTATTAAAGAAATGAGATGCACCTAAAATGATTATATCACACTTGAGGATCCGTGTAGATACGACTAAAGAAGGGTGCTCATCTTTTTCAATATCCCCATATTGGGTAATTATATTATAGAGTATGAATGAAAAACGTAAGTAAATGCATAGTTTTGATATTTCTTTTTATGTTTCATTTGAAATCAATTCTGACCAAATTAAGCTTTCTCACGTGACATAATTAAACCAAGTTTCTAAATTAAAAAAAAGGCAAAAGTAGAATCTAAAAACACATTAGAAACACAAGAGAAAGGACCAGCATTTGTATAGTGTGTGTCTTTTTTGTACCTACAAGTGATTTTGGTGAAAATAGATATCTACTTCCTTTATTATTTCAAAAATATCATGTCTCTTTACCAATCCAAGTTTCACCATCAAACAAACTAAACTCCCACCCCATGTACAAATAACAAACTAAACCCTCCTTAAAAATATTAGACACAAAACACAACCTTAGACTAACAATAGTTTACCCTTAAACAATCCGTTAGTTTCCCACAAACGACCGTCGCAACGAAACACTTTCACTTAACATTCGTTAAATGAAACATAGCCTCAACCGTCGCGAAATGCATTACGTACCCAGTTACAAGTAACAAATTCACGCGAATTAAATTGACGTGCCAAGCTCTGCTACCGCAAAAAATAGGGTACTGTATAAATGGATCAGCTGTTAACGGCAAACTCAAATACCCCACTCCAATTGTATGAGTAATAAACCATCAAAAAAACGATCGGCATTTGACGAAATTACGCTGCAAGCGACCATTATACACACACCATGCGAAAAACAAATTGACCCAGGCCGTGTGCAACGCACGGGTCTGCTTGCCTCGTACACTATATGATCCACAAAATTGTAAATGATGAGCATTAACTAACTCAACAACTAAGCCATGTTACACAAAAGGTAACTTAAAGACATATTTAACACAAATCACTGGGAGTTGCGGTAGAACGTTTGAGAAATTTAATTATCTACCGTTGGATTGGCTTGTCCATGTGTTTTGCGTTTTTAATCTACAGTATGAAACAATGTAATGTAAGTAAGTTGTTTTTATTATAAGACGCGTTTTTGTTGTAAGACACAGTTCATGTGTTATGACTCAAAAACTGGTACAGACGATATATGTGTAATTATTATATACATCTTGACTTTCCAAATACTTTTAAGTAGATTAGTAGGCCCAAGTTTGCGACATAAACATATTTTTGATCCTTTTTGGAATGTTCTTACGTCTTTATCTGTTCAACGGAAGGTGGCTTCATTGGTTCTAATTTCTCGTTTCAAAGAGATGAAAAGTAGAGGCCTTTCTGGAAGCAACTATAAAACCCTCAAGAGCATGTTGTTGGAGTTGCTGACCTGTACAGACCCCTCATACCTACAAAAGGATCCGGTTGTGGATTTTCGTGAATGAAGTCAGATTTGTGTTGCTACATATTATTAGATTTTTATTTACAACCATGCATTTAGGTTTTGTAAATGAAGTGATTTTAATTTACGACCATGCATTTGGGTTTTGTGAATGAAGTCAATCCGCTAGATTTGTGTTGCTACAGATTATTAGATTTTAGTTCATCCGTGTATTGAAAATTGGTATCATTTTTTTTGTTATATTGCTCATTTTAGTGACCACCAGTTTGGTCTCTAAATGCAATACATAGTGACCATATATTCGTCTCTAGTGGGTTTAAGTGGTTGGTAATTTACCCATGAGTGACCACTTATTTCGAATATTAAAATTGTAGCCTCCATCTTAAAGTGTTTTCAATTAGCCTCAGGTCTCAAAAGCAACTTACAAAAAAGTAAACCGTTGGGAATTGGTGTTAACTCAAATGAAGTTGAAAGAGCTGCCTCAACAGTTGGTTGTTCCATGTTTACTTCCCCCTTCAAATATTTAGGCGTTAAAGTTGGATGGTAACATGCAGGAATTGATTCGTGGGATGAAGTAATCACAAAGGTTTTTCTACTAGTTTAATCTAACATTGGAAGATCAAAACTCTATCCATAGGTGGAAGACTCACGTTATTAAAATCGGTTCTCACTTCGATTCCGCTTTACCACATGTCCATCTTCAAAGTTCCGATGGGTGTTCTTAAAAAGCTTGAATCTATTCGTCGGAATTTCTTTAATGGGGTCGATCAAGCGGATAAACGTATTACTTGGATTGGTTGGGAAAAAGTTTTAGCTTCTAAAAAAAATGGCGGACTTGGTGTTTCGAGTTTTTTTGCATCTACTAAGCCACTTCCACATTCAAAAGGGTTTGGCGTTTTCTACACACAAAATCCTCTGTGTCCGTTCAATCAAAGCTATTCATAGTGTATCAAGAAGCTTTTTTGATTCTTGCAAGTCGATGCATAGATGTCCCCTTGGTTAGACATCGTTCATGGTATTCATTCCTTAAAAGCGAAAGGTATTAATATTACTCAATTCATTAGAGAGAAAGTTGGCAATGGTGTGAATTCTTTATTTTGGGAAGAGTGATGGGTAGGCGAAATAGCCTTTAAATCCTTGGTTCCAATGGTGTATGCTTTAGAAGAGAGCAAATCCATAAGTGTAGCAGATAAATTGAATCACCCTTCTTTGGTTCATTCTTTTCGAAGACTGCCAAGAGGTGGTGCCGAAGAGGACCAGTTGGTTATGCTTTGCTCACGTCTAGACAATGTCATTCTTTCAAATATGGACGATCGCTGGTGTTGGCATTTAATGCCATATCTTTGGCTCGTTTTCTTGTCTAAAACAGCCAGAAGCCATATCGATGATCTTATGTTGCCTAATCTTAATGTTCCAACTAGATGGGTTAAGGTTGTTCCTATTAAAGTTAACATTCATGCGTGGAAGGTTTGTTTGGACAAACTTCCTACTCGATTGAATCTTTCTTTAAGATGGAATTGATATTCCATCGATCTTATGCCCCATTTGCAACTCATACGTGGAATCATCATCTCATATCTTCTTTTCGTGTTCTTTGGCTCGTAAGCTTAGAAGCAAATTCTTCGATGGTGGGAAATTGAAGATTCTTCAGTCAATCATTATAGCGAATGGCTTAACGGGATTGTTTTGCCTAAACATTTAAAGATTTTCCTCGAAGGTATCTTTTATATCTTATGGTTGCTTTCTTTGTCCGTTTCCGAATCATATATATTTGGCGCTAAGTCAACGCGTCAAGATCTTCTTTTTGATGATTTAGTGCAAATGTCTTATATGTGGTGTTCTAGTCGTTGTAAGTTTAAAATCAGTTGGGATGGTTGGCTTAAAAACCCCAATTATATTAGTTTGTATTCTTTTCTAGCTTCTTGCTAGTTTCTAATAAAACCCGCCGTTAAAAAAAATTATGAAAAAGATGTAAAAGAAAAGTAATGGTTGAAAACTTCGACGAAAAAAAGAAACAGAAACATAATGAACGTTATTAAAATGAAATTTTCTTTGGTGTATTAAGACTTAATCGAAACAGTCGAAATGCAAACACGAGAAAATCTAATGGAAGCCGGTGTTTTGAGATCAAATGATGTTCTCCCTAAACCACAACAAAAGGGGTTACTATTCAGAACATGGGCTCGATATGTGAACAATGATCAAAGTTGGCTTGAAAAGCAACGTGGAATTCTAATACTTGCCGCATTGGTGGTAGCTGGAATGGCATTCCACTCAGGTATCAACCCACCAGGTGGGTTTATCACAAACACTCAAACTGGTCGATATGAGCTTGGAAATGCAGTCCAGACCGAAGTAGACATGGACCAGTTTAATTGTTTCGTGATGTATAATACATTTGCTATGATATTATCATTAGCCATAGTTCTTTTATTGATCAGTGGATTTCCACTAAGGAACAAGTTCTTGATGTGGGTGCTAACTATTGCAACATTGTTCACGGTCGTGTTCATGGTGGCTACTTATCTGCAGTCCTTGGCAATGATGGCTCCTGATATGTATGTCGATGTGACGAGTATTTGGATTTGTTTGATTTGGATGTTGGCTTGTGGGGTGATTGCGTTGATTCATACAATCTTTTTTGTTGTTTGGGTGGCGATGAAGTTGTCAAACCGTGTTTGAGATTTTGTGTCTGATATGTTCTAGTTGAACGAATATACCGTTTAACCAAAGCACCGAAAATTATTTTAAAAAAGAATAAAATAAACAACATGCGATAACATGTTGAAGGAATATGTCATTCCAACTACCACCAATGTGGAAAGTATTAGAATTCCACGTTGCTTTTCATGCCAACTTTGATCATTGTTCACATATCGAGGCCACGTTCTAGATAGTAACCCCTTTGGTTGTGGTTTAGGGAGAACACCATTTGATCTCAAAACACCGGCTTCCATTAGATTTTCTCGTGTTTGCATTTCGACTGTTTCATTAATATTTGTATCCATATCTTACGTGATGAGACAATTGTTGGAAAATATGGTTGGCAAAGTGATTTTGACCAACTTTGGACACATTATTTATATGTATGTGTCATATATATAATTAATAGTTTGTAAGTTCGCGTTCATCTTGTAGCGAGCTTCGCAGTGAACTTTTATGTGTCCAAAATGGAGTTGATGTGAATGAGATATCGCGTCTCAAAGTTAGGCATTCGGTACCATGCTTAAAGAGGAATTATGTTTATTTTCTATCACACATCGGTGGGACGAGTAAACTTGTGATGACTCTATTGTGTATAAATAGAGGTCCTAATTCCATAACTTAGACACACATCAAATCAATAAGTATTATTGATTTCCAACATACGGAGTATGCATCTGAAAAGATGAAATTCCAGGATGTTGTACCGTGAAACAGAGGGCGAATCTGTTTTAAAAGAAACGTGTCAAACACGTGCCACAGCTCTTTAGTGGTAAGCGTGTCTAACGTGTACATCGACTCTTAAATGTTACCTTGCTGGTAATCTAGTAAGTCTCTTTGTTATTTTATTGTTTATTTAATTTTCGTTTATAATTATGTCTGTTTTATTTTTTGTTATTTATTTTCTGTTAATTATTTATTAATTGTAATCTGATTTTATTTTAATAAAAGTGTACATGTTTCCCTACAGTCTTAAAACATATTATGTGTAACAGAATTAAAACACTTTTGTTAAAATAAGATTAATTTAATTTACTTTAATTAACCGATTTGGATTATAGATCTATAAACGATTTTTAAAACAGTTTAATGAATCAGTTATGTTGAAACCATGATGAGTTTCTTTGCAAACCGATCTTTTACTTTGTTATTACTTATGTTATAGTGAAAACCTTCATGTGAAAGATAGGCAAGTAACAAATGAACATATTTCTTGTTAGAGTTGATTTACATTACATGTTGCATGTTTATTTACTAGGGTGAGATCACGTGTTTAGCAATGTTAATGTATTATTTGACAAATCTACACGTAAGATATGTATTTGCGTGACAATACAAAACGAAATTGTATTTATCTAACAAAAAAGTATTGTCAGTAAGTTAATTGCATCACAATAAGTTAGTTTGTTTGTTTTGATGTTGCGCTTCTATATGTACGATTAATTTATTGAAACCAAGATTGAGTTTTTTTTGAATTAGATTTGGTACAAGTTTATATAAACCAAGTCGAGTTTATTAGATACCAAATTATTTTAACAGTTCTTAACTGTTTTTGTGTTTAAATATTGACAAGTTTAGTAAAGTATTTACAAATGTGGCGGGATATCTAGCTAAGGTCTACATTGAACCCCAAGGTTCAAAGGATTTGACCTAAAAATGTGAATTGCATGTTCTTAGTATATGCTCATAACAGTAATGCTTATGGTTTCTTTGTGTTTGTTGATATACACAAGGATACGATAATGGAATAAATAAGTGCTTCCTTATCATCTGGAATAGATGACGAAGTTGTCCAAGATCAGAGACAATGGGATGATAATGATCTCCAAGATGAGAGACAAGATCAATCGAAAGAAGAAGAGGTTGAACCTAGAATTTGCAAAAGGGCAAGAACCAAGAAATCGTTTAGACCCGATTATGTTTCTTTTTGGTAGAAAATGAACCTACTTCTTATTGAGAAGCGGTAACTTCCTCGGATTGACTCAATGGAATGAAGCCATCCAAAGTGAAATAGATTCTATTTTACAAAAACATACTTGGGAGCTCGTGGGTTTACTTTCGGGTTGTAAACCACTAGGCTATAAATGGATCATTAAGAAGAAGATGAAAGCCGATGGCACCATTGACAAGTACAAAGCAAGATTGGTAATCAAAGGATTTAGACAATGTGAAGGTCTAGATTACTTTGATACTTATTCGCCTGTTACGCGAATAACCTTGATTAAAATGGTACTTGCTAATGCCGCATTAAGGAATTTGAAAGTTCACCAAATGGATGTGAAAAAGGCATTTCTAAATGGAGATTTAGAAGAAGAAATATATATGAACCAACCAGAGGGTTTCATAGCTCCTGAACTATAGAGCAAAGTTTGTAGGCTTGTTAAGCCATTATATGACTTAAGGAAAGTTCCCAAACAAGGACATCAAATTTCACCATATCATGTAAGAATGTGGATTCGAAATTAATGGAGGTATGTGTGTACTCCTGTGTTTATACATAGATGGTATAATTATCACTAGAAATGATAAGAAGATAAACAAATCCACTAATGGCATGTTGTAGTCAAGATTTGACATGAACTCCATTAGTCGTTGGATATGGTTCTTGGATGTGAACCAATATGGATTTGTTTTGAGGTCAAAAACATTATAAGGACAATATTCTTGAGAGTTTCAGTGTGGGGGATTCCGGCCTAGCTAGAATTCAATGACATCTTTTAATCTAAAGGTGTTGCCCATTTTGAATACTTAAAGAATATTGGGCATCTTATATGTTTAATGACGTGCGTCTGACTTGATTTAGAACTCATAGTCATGTTAAAGTAATATATACACAAAGTAATTCAAAGTGGGACCATTTGAATAAGTATTACATGAGTACTATGATTGCAGTGTGGAAGATATTTGGCTGCTATCAAATGATAGAGTAATGCAAATAAGGATTCTTAGAGGAATATGAATCTAGATCCACTAGAGCGGATGTATTTACGCTAAATGGAAGCTATGTCTTAGAAATCTTGAAAGTATTTCAAACAGACATTTATAGCTAAATCTATGATGAAATCTAAATCTATCATTTAAGATAAATTTATAGAATATGTAGGATATTTACGTTAATTCATAAAGGACATACCAAGATGGCGTAAACCGGTAACAACCATGTTTATAAAGTGTGATAGTCAATTGAATTTTGACAGAGCTCATATCACAATGTAAAACGGGAAGTCGAGACATATTCATCATAGACGGTGATTGGTGCGACAACTACTCTCAAATAGAGTTATCA
>BQNB010047096.1:0-7500 GCA_026074375.1 Tanacetum coccineum | reverse complement strand
TTAATACCCTTCATTTCACAAAACTCATTCATTACTCTATTTTTGAATTCAGTTCCATTGTCACATCTGATTACCTTAACCCTAAGGTCTATTAGATTTTCTATTCCTGTTATGAATGACTTAAGGATTTCACTAATTTCATCCTTAGTGGCTAGAAAGATAACCCAACTAAACCTGCTAAAGTCATCTGTGACAACTAGGCAATACATCTTTTTCATCAAACTCTTTACAAATGTTGGGCCAATTAAATCCATGTGCAATATTTGTAAAAGTTGGCAGATTGAACTCACTGCTTTGGACTTACAATAAGCTCTGTTTTGCTTTCCTTTCTGACAAGCAATACAGGTTTGATTATTTTAAAAAAGTTTTGAAGGCAAACCTCTTACAAGAGTCCCACTTAACAAGTTTATTTAAAGTTTTGAAATTTATATGTCCAAGCCTTCTATGCCAAAGATTAGATTCATCTGATGTGGCTTTTGCATAGGGAAAAGTGAGACCTCCTTTAAGAATAATGTTCTTTAGATCAACACTATACATATTATCCTTTCTAGGAACCTTAAGCAAAACATGATTTTCATCAGCTAACTTAAAGTCTGAAGACAGGACAAAACATTCAGTGTCAGTAAAGAGAATACTATTCTTTTTGTCACATATTTGTGAGACACTTAAGAGGTTAAACTTGAGCTCTTTTACAAAATACACATCATCAAAGTTTAAATTATCAGTTCTGATTTTACCTTTCCCTGTTATCTTCCCTCCTCTCGAATTACCACAAAAGGCAACAAATCCTCCATCAATTTCTTCAAAGTCAGTAAGATAGGATTTGTTTCCAGTCATGTGCCTAGAGCATCCACTGTTAAAAATACATCTCTCTTGCATTTATTGCTCTGGATTGCCCTGCACATAAGGTAAGAAGATTAATCTCTTTTGGGGACCCAAGCCATCACTGACTTGGACCTGCCCTGTGCATCAACATAGTTAAATTCTTTACATGTCATTGATGCACTATTGTTTTTGGAGACATGGTCTAAAACTTTTTGCTTTGGTCTCCAAACCCAACATGTTGAGGAGTTATCAGACTGAATGAAAGTTAGAATCACTGACAAAGTACTTTGGTCTCTATTTGTCGCTACACAATGAATATTTAGTCTCAAGCTTCCTATACTGGATAATTAGGAACTGTGTATTGCCTAGCAGCTAAAGTACTTTGTGAATTAATAAGACCAGTGCATCCTTTAACAACTTTAAGTACTGCTTGTCAAATTTCCTTACTAATCCCTAGACTATGATTAACTAGATAAATGACCATGTAACCAACACTTTATGTGTTTCTAACAGTAGGAATATGATGTAAAAAGAAATAGCAAAACTAAAAAAACAACTCTAATAGAACATCGAACAAAAATAGCGTTTTTATAAATATAAAATTTATTCTTACCTTTGAAAACAACATTGAATATCGAAAAAGAAACAGCCATAAGAAAAGAAAATAATATCCGACACAATTATACTTTTACCTAATTAATAAGCTACCATAATTTTTCTTAATGTGTATTTCTTTGTTTTATCATTTCATTGACCTCTAAAACAATCATTCACTCTTTTCCTTCTCTAGATAAAAGTTAAGGAAAGTGTACCTTTTCAATAAATTCTTTTCCTTCTCTAGATGTTAAATTTTCCTTAAATTTTTTTCTAGAGAAAGAAAAGAAAGAATGGTTGTTTTAGAGGTCAATGAAATGATAAAACAAAGAAATACGCGTTAAGAAAAATTAAGGTAACTTATTAATTAGGTAAAAGTATAATTTTGTCGGTTATTTTTCTCTTTTTTAATGGCTGTTTCTTTTCCAATATTCGATGTTGTTTTCTAAGGTAAGAATACCTTTTCAATAAATTTTAAATTTATGAGACTATCTTTTGTGCGATGTTCTATTAGTGTTTTTTTAGTTTTAATATATATTTCTATATCATATTCCTACATATTCTCCTATACACACAATAATTTTTTTTTCTGTGTTCATTATCTCTCTGCATCTAAACTCTCTATAAGATAGAAAAGGGTGTCGACAAAAAGTGGGTTAAACGGTGTGAATATATATATATGCATAAATGTGTTTTTAGTGAGCTGAGTACTCGAGTTACTTTATCCAAGTTACGTTAGTCGGTATTCCCTTTTTGTGTGATATAAACACAATAGGAATTAGTTGATATAAGATGAGCTACCTCACATAAAAATAACTTGAATTTATAATGCAGTTCATTATCAAAGTTTATTCGTCGGACTTATCTGAGTAATTGCTCAAACTTATCAGTAAGTAAGATTAAACTTCTATAAAGAATAGTCCTAACTCCTCTCAACATCACGATCCATGACTATATATACTCCAACTTGAACCAATTAAATGCACATAAGTTAATTAGACATTTAAAACCATATACTATAAAATTATTAAATTGAGTTGTTTCAATAGTGTAAAAATTTTCGTTCTTAAAAGTTTCTAAAAACATGAAAATATTTTTAGGGTACTACTAAACCCACCAATATTTTACATGGTCAAAAAGTCAAGACATTGGAATTCGTATTATGTTTTCTGTCAAACGCTTCATTTTGCAAAAGTAATATGATTGTCTCACATTTTGCGATAAAGAATAAATAAGTGGGACCTTAAATAACTTTTCTAATTAGTGTATTTAATTACTTAACTCACACTTTCTTTTAAGTTAATGGCTCTAAATCACTTTTTTAATTATTAATTTACTTAACTCATATTTTTTTAAGAGCACAAGGTATTATAACATAAGGAATGTTACACTCACACTATTTTTACAAAAAAAAAATCACATACACATGTGTAACTTAATTCTTGAGAGTGAAAACAAGAAAGAGAAAACTTAATATAATTCTATTGGTACATGTCACTTGCCACATGTGTATGTGGATTTATTTTTGTAAAAATGGTGTGGGTGTAACATTCCTCTTATACCACACACTTACTCAAGTAAGTGTGCTAGCTCACAACATACAACTAACTCACACATCAAAATATCATCTCCTTCATGGCTCAAGCGAGTTTGACTCAGCCCACTATTTTTTATTTATTTACATTTTTTTCAAACAAACTAAAATTTATTCATTAGTAAAAAATATACAATACAAAATTTTAAAATAACTTACGAAATTTAAAACATACAAAAGAAATAAAAGATAATATGATACGATATAAAAACAATGTGAAACTTAAAAAATATAATAACTAATTGTCTTAGCCATATTTCCTCATTATTTCATCTTTTTTTCCAGTTGATGAGGACGACTTGTGCTTCCGGCATATTGTTGGTTTTGAGCGTAAGAAACTATAGTTCTTTACACTGCATTATAGTCAAGTCTTTTTGCTTCTTCACCTCGTACGCCTTTTCGACGGCTTCACGTTTGCGTCTAAACTCGGCTTGTAAAACAACTGATAAATCTTGCGAGTGACTTCCCGTGGAGCTCGACATCATCCGGATTAACTGCTTCGGGCGAGTTCCATTTGGAGGAGCATGTTTTTTTCATTGTTGTTTTTTTAGACTTAGTCGTCCCCACGTGTTTTTTTAACCGTGGGCGGTTTAATGGTAGTTTTACTTGGATTGAATATCTCAACCAACTTTCTTAAGAAACTTATTTTTCCAGCTTCAAACGTTTGTAAGTTACGATTATCTTGATGATATGTTTAATTAATATATACAAACGTATATAAAAACCTATAAAACATATATAAAACGTATAAAAAGTATATAAAAACGTATATGTAAACGAATATAAAAGGTTATAAAATGTATATGTTTTTATAAAAACGTATGTAAAAATTTGAACTACTTTAAATAAACTTAAAATTTTAAATTATAAACGGCCGTTAGTATAAAGGATAGACGATGCAACAGTCGTTAGTCAAAGGGCTAACGTGTAAATGATAACAGAATCCACGTAACACCGGTTAAAAGAATGGACCACGAGTGTTATTCTTTGCAAAGATAAGGATTGTCCATGCAACTTTAAACTTTAAGAGACGACAAATGAAATTTTGAGCAAACCACAAGGACCATCCGTGTAAGTTACTCTTACTCATATGAATGATAACCATTAACTTTTGGTCCTTGTTGCCTAACTAATGGAGGAAACGTAGAAGTTGTACTACGATTTTCCTACTATAGTTCAGTCCACCATAGCCACACGAGATAGCTCATGTGAATGGTAACCATAACAAATATGTAGCCATTTTTTTTATAAAATAATATACAGATATAAAAGGCTCTAAACTTTGAACAAAATGAACTTAATATTGATATACTTTTAACATACATACGTACGATTTAAATAAAATGTTGAAGGGTAACCACCACGATCAAAGCATACGAGACAATTGTCATTTCTCATATCAATGGTAACTATTAAAAACCAAAAGAATAAAAATAATGCTTGTTTACATACATGTTTGAGCTCACGACATTTCATTCGATATGCATTGTTACTTCTACTCACGTTTATCACATTTGACCATTAGCTTACTACTTGTTACCTGCCACTATACGACATTTCACATGGTGTTTACCATCTACGCAAGTATTTAATTTGGTAAATAAGTGAAAGATAATCAAAATTAAAAAAATAAACAATGATTCATTAATTATGAAAAAGATGTAAAAGAAAAGTAATGGTTGAAAACTTCGATGAAAAAAAGGGGAACATAATGATTATAGTAATCATTTTGGTAAGTATAGAATTTTCTTTGGTGTATTAAGACTTACCTTTTTTTTAAGGTTAAAAGGCGTAAATTAACAAAAAGTACTTTTCAAAATTTCCGGACCTGAACATTTTACTTTTTTATTAACACTGAAACCCACGTATTTTTAAATTTTTAACCGAATTGAACCAAACGTTTGTACCATTAGTTATTACTCCATCTGTCCCATATTAAATATTCACTTTGACTTTTTAAGTCTTTCTTTTATAACTTTGACCTTAAATATTTTTGTTTGTGTTATGTAATACTTGATGCAAAATATATGAATGTATTGAGTTTTTTAATGTATTTTCATTGGTATAACTTTCAACAAGTGTCACATAACACAAACAAATATATTTAAGGTCAAAGTTGAAAAAGAAAAACTTAAAAAGTCAACAGTGGACATTTAATATGGGACGGAAAGAGTATGTGGCAACGTTAATCCATTTAGCTAACGATCGCTTTGCATCGTTAGTCCTTTAACATTAATAGTTCTTTACATGATTTTTTACATTTTCGCTCGTTTTTTTACGTTTTCGTCCGTTTTTTTACGATTTCGTTTGGTTTTTACGTTATATGGGACGGAAAGAGTATGTGGCAACGTTAATCCATTTAGCTAACGATCGCTTTGCATCGTTAGTCCTTTAACATTAATAGTTCTTTACATGATTTTTTACATTTTCGCTCGTTTTTTTACGTTTTCGTCCGTTTTTTTACGATTTCATTTGGTTTTTACGTTTTCGTATGTTTTTTTTTGTTTTTACGTTTTCGTATGTTTTTTTTTGCGTTTTCGCCCGTTTTTTACGTTTTCGTCTGTTTTTTACGATTTCGTCTGTTTTTATTGTTTTCGTCTGTTTATTTTGAGTTTTCGACCATTTTTTTATGTTTTCACCTGTTTTTACGTTTTCGTCCGTTTTTTACGTTTTCGTCTGTTTTTTTTGCGTTTTCGCCCGTTTTTACGTTTTCGTCCGTTTTTTACGATTTCATTTGGTTTTTTACGATCTCGTCTGTCTTTTTTGCGTTTTCGCTCATTTTTTACGTTTTCGCCCGTGTTTTACGTTTTCGTCCTCTTTTTTACGTTTTCGTCTCGTTTTTTACGTTTTTGTCGTTTTTTTGCGTTTTCGCCCGTTTTTATGTTTTTGTCTGGTTACTTACACTTTAGTACATTTTTTTACGTTTTCGTACATTTTTTTTACGATTTCGTCTGGTTTTTATGTTTTCGTTCGTTCTTTTACGCTTTCGCACGTTTTTGTTAAATCATTGTTCGTTTTTTAAATCGTACGAAAACGTAAAAAACACAAAATAACAGGCGAAATCCTATGAACACGGCTGAAATCGTATGAAAACGTAAAAAACAGACGAAAACGTAAAAAGACGGATGAAAACGTGAAAGATCGGAAGAAAACGTAAAAAAATAGACGAAAACGTAAAAGCAAACGAAATTTTAAAAAACCAGATGAAAACTGAAAATAAAGAACGAAGACGTAAAAACTAGACGAAATCGTAAAAAATCGGACGAAAACGTAAAAAAAAGGGCGAAACGAAAAAAAAAACTAACGAAGACGTAAAAAACCAGGCGAAATCGTAAAAACGGACGATAAGACGAAAACGTAAAAACCAGACGAAATCGTAAAAAACGGATGAAAACGTAAAAAACGAGCGAAAACATAAAAAATCATATAAAGAACTATTTTTGTTAAAGGACTAACGATGCAAAGCGATCGTTAGCTAAATGGACTAATGTTGCCACATAATAACTAACGGTATAAACGTTTGGTTCAAGTCGATTAAAAATTTAAAAGTACATGGGTTTCGGTGTTAATAAAAAAGTAAATGGTTCAAGTCGGGAAATTTTGAAAAGTACGTTGGTAATTTATGACTTTTACCATTTTTTTAATGATTATGAAGTGATTTTTTTCTTTTAAAAATAGACGAGATTTGGTAGCCGCGCTTCTCAGGGCAAACTACAATAAAATAAGCTTATAAGCCCACATATAAGCCGAAGTCAAACACCCTCTAAGGGCAAACTGAGGCGAAGTTTAAATTATAAGCCGAAAGTTAAAGCTTATATTCTTATAAAGTTGTTTGCCGATTTAGTAGAAACTAAACATTATTAATGTAAAATCTTATAAAATTATATCAAATCAAATTCAGATATATTTTCAGCTTTTCGTAATAATCCATTATATTTTAAAGGGTATTTAAGTAATTTGACCAGCTATAATCCCTTATAAGCCTTTTTCTGTGGGTTTGTGGCTTATAAAACCATCTATATGTCTGTGTGGCAAATGAGGCTTATTTAATAAGGCGGCTTATTTTAAAGGGGCAATTCTATATTTCTCCAATTTAAACCCCATAATTCTATATTTCCCCAACACATGCTTTAAATGCATTGTCCATGTGCACTAAAAACTTATGTTTTGGGTAAATATAAAATTTTGGTATTCAAGGTAAATATGGAATTATTCCTATTTTAAAAGCTCAAGCCTCGAGAAGTCTACATCAGCCTTGTGCCAATTTTATTTTTCAATATGAATAATGTTATTTAGACGTAAAACACATGTTTAAATACATGTCTAATGCATAAATCATTTGTATAATTATATTATGTATTTTCTCTCTTTAAATTCTCAATGATCATTGTTTTTAAATCAACCAATCATATCATTAAGTACATAAGTAGACATGATTATTAGGCATAACAATAACTTTTTTCTTTCAAAATTTAGGGTATGTTACG
>BQNB010047095.1:0-43336 GCA_026074375.1 Tanacetum coccineum | reverse complement strand
AGAGATACCTCTTGGCGGTTGTTCTTACACTTGGTGTCATAAGTCCGCAAAAAAGATGAGCAAACTGGATCGCTTTCTCATATCAGATAGTCTGCTAAATTCATGTCCTGGAATGTCGTCGGTTTCTTTGGATAGGTATCTTTCTGATCATAGGCCAATTTTAATGCGAGAGTCGTACCATGATTATGGTCCTATTCCATTCAAATTTTATCATTACTGGTTTGAGTATCGGGGATTTGATAAATTCGTAGCAGATTCTTGGAAGGGGTTGAGTATCTCGGATACAAATGATTACGTTCTGTTCATGAAGAAACTTAGAATTATGAAAGAAAAGATTAAAGTGTGGATTAGATCTTATCAAGAGAACTCCAATGGGCAGTTAAAGAGACTTAAAGCAGACTTAAACAATATTGATTCTGTTCTTGATAAAGGCAGTGGAGAGACAAATGATGTACAATGTAGAAATGATGTTGTTTGTCAAATTCAAGAGTTGGAGAAGATTGCAAATATGGAAATGGCTCAAAAAGCTAAAATTAGATGGGCGGTAGAGGGGGATGAGAACTCGAAATATTATCACGGGGTCATAAACAAGAAGCGAAACAATCTAAGTATACGAGGGGTGATGGTTGAAGGTACATGGATAGAATCTCCAGCCTTAGTTAAGAAAGCTTTTTTCGATCATTTCAAAAGTCAATTTGAACATCCAAGTCCGTCGAATATAGTGTTAGAGAGAGATTTCTCCAACAAAGTTTCTCTGGATCAGGTTGAGGACCTGGAAAGAACGGTTTCCAAAGACGAAATTAAACGTGCGGTTTGGGATTGTGGTGTTGACAAATCTCCTGGCCCGGATGGGTTCACTTTCGGATTTTATCGACGGTTCTGGACTACTATCGAAGATGACGTTTGTAAAGCGGTGGTCTGGTTTTTTCAGAATAACTTCATTCCGAATGGAGGTAATTCGTCATTTGTTACTTTAATTCCTAAGATCCCTAATGCAAATAAGGTGAAAGATTATAGACCTATTAGCTTAATAGGGAGCGTTTATAAAATTATAGCTAAGATTCTAGCTAATAGGCTAGTCATGGTATTAGGGGACATTGTTAGTGATTCTCAATCAGCTTTTGTAAAGGATAGGCAAATTTTGGATGGTCCGTTTATCTTGAATGAGGTGGTGCAATGGTGTAAAAAAAAAGAAACAATCTATGTTTTTCAAAGTAGACTTTGAAAAAGCATACGACTCGGTTAGGTGGGATTACATTGAAATAATATTGAAGAAATTTGGTTTTGGTGACAAATGGTGTAAGTGGATTGATGGATGTCTAAGGACGTCTAGGGGTTCGGTATTGGTGAATGGTAGTCCGACGACTGAATTCCAATTTGGTAAAGGGCTTAAACAAGGGGACCCTTTGTCTCCTTTTTTATTCATTTTAGTTATGGAAAGTTTACATGTTTCATTCCAAAGAGTGGTAGACGCGGGTCTTTTCTCGGGTATAAAACTGGACAATTCTACTAGTATTACCCACTTGTTTTATGCAGATGACGCCATTTTTATGGGGCATTGGAATTGTTACAATATTGAGCTCCTTACTCGAGTGTTAGAGATCTTTCATAAAGCCTCGGGGATGCGCATCAACATGACAAAAAGTAAGCTGTTGGGTATTTCGGTTACACATGATATAGCGGAACAGGCGGCTAGTAAGATTGGGTGTTCGGTGTTGAAAATGCCATTTACTTATCTTGGGTCCAAGGTTGGAAGTTTAATGACGCGATCTATGTCATGGAACGAGGTTGTGGAACGAATGGTAACTCGATTATCTAGATGGAAACTCAAGACCCTCTCTATAGGAGGGAGACTCACTCTTCTTAAATCGGTTTTAGGGTCGATTCCGTTATATCATATGGCTATGTATAAAGTGCCAAAAAAGGTGCTTCATGTGATGGAACGAATTCGAGCCAGGTTTTTTATTGGAGCTGAATCCACGGTAAAGAAACACAGTTGGGTTAGCTGGAAAAAAACTATGGCTTCAAAAGACTACGGAGGTCTCGGGGTGGCGAGTTTATTTGCTCTTAATAGGGCCCTTATCTTTAAATGGATTTGGCGTTTTATTTCACAAAAAAATTCTTTGTGGGCTCGGGTTATTAAAGCAATACATGGGGATGATGGTAAAATTGGTAACACAGTGAAAGCTGGATACCCGTCAATTTGGCTGAGTATAATTCAAGAAATGGGTGTCATACGTGATATGGGCATTGATATCTTAAATTATATTAAGCCAAATTGTGGAGACGGTTCTTGTATACTGTTTTGGGAAGATAACTGGAGGAACGATGCTGCTTTCAAGGATTTATATCCTAGATTATACATGCTGGAGAATGTGAAAGATAGTTCGGTTGCGGACAAACTTGCTCATGAGGATCTGGAAAGGTCTTTTAGACGGAAACCTAGGGGCGGGAGAGAATTGCAGCAGTTGGAATCGATCAAGCAACAGATTTCTGGTTGCATTCTTAGCAATTCGAAAGATAGATGGACGTGGTCTCTTGAGGGATTAGGTGAGTTTACGGTATCCTCTCTTAGAGAAGCTATTGACTCGATATTCCTACCAAATGACGGTTCGAAAACTAGGTGGATCAAAGAAGTTCCAATCAAGGTGAATATCATTGCTTGGAAAATTTCTCATGATTAACTCCCCACCAGAATGAATTTATCTAAAAGAGGCATGGACATTGAGAACATAACTTGTTCGATGTGTAACTGTATGGTAGAAACATCAAGTCATATTTTTTTCTCATGCATTTTTAGTCAGCAGATTATGAGGAAAATCTTTAGTTGGTGGGAGCTGGAATTCCAAGAGATTAATACGTATGATGAATGGTTGGTTTGGATATCGAATTCTCGATTGAAGAGTGACAGAAAAAAGATGTTTGAAGGTATTTGTTACATCGTTTGGTGGGCAACATGGAATAGACGGAATCATATCATTTTTGGTCAGGAAATTCGTCCTCAAAATTTGTTTTATGAGGATATTATTTCTCGATCGTTTTATTGGATTAGATCTAGATGTAAATTTAAATTTTCTTGGTCGGATTGGCTAAAAGGCCCCCACCTTATTTCTATGTAATCTTCTAGCTCCTTGCTAGTGTTAATAAAATTGCCGTTCAAAAAAAAAAAAAAATGAGGTTTGTTCTTATCAGTTTTCCAGCAGAGAAGATGGACACAGATTCCAAGTTTGGTTTTGTTTTGCTATAATTTATGTTTAACCTTTGTAGTTTACAGTTTATCAATTAGGTCATGAGTTTATAGTATTTTGGTTTGCTTTATTTGATAGTATAGTCATAACAACCCAAAATATCTATCTACACGATTGTAATTTGATATCAAAAAGTTACTTTAGTAAATTATCATCGTGTAATGGATAAAACATATTTTTGCTACAACTATGTTCCAGGAAAATTAATCACATGCATTTCAAAAAAAATACTACACTATCACATGATATGCGAAAATTAATCTTTCTAGGAATTTAAAGAAAATTCTAAAAGCATTGGGAAATTCTATGCATTATATCAAAAAAACATAAGGTCCATCATAAATTAAAAAATCATACACACATTACTGTTGACTTGATTATAATTAGTTAAGGTTATTGATTTTGTAGCTCATTTTGTAAAAGGGACTCTAACGTTATAAGGCACGAGGCCTTCAAAATACACGAGACGGCCGTAGTGGTTATCTTGTTATTTTATTTATTGTTACTAGTTTTAATATCAGAACCGAAGAGTCGTTTTGGTGGTAGATTACAGAAAACGTTTTTCACCAAGCACACAAAAGGTTTCGTAATAAGGATATGATCACGGGGAAATGGGCTAGGGTAAACGGTGATTGCCAAAAGTTCAACGCTATTTACAAACATTACAATGTAAAAACATGAAAAACGAGGTTGGTCATGTCGAAACTGCAAAGCTCAATTTAGTGGTTAACTTTAAACCAAATATAATCAAACCAAGAGGAAAGTTCAATATAGATAATTAATTATCTAAAAGACCCAATGAACTAATCATGGCCATCTATTATTTAATCAAAATTAAATAAACTACTTTCCAATTTTTTTTGAAAATAACATATCATTCAAACGATAAATCGCTAAGCGAAAAGAATCACACCATTACGACGATAATTAAATAATCTTTCTATAGAGGGGCACTTTCTATATACTTATGACAAACTTTTTTTGACTTTTTTTAGTTACATCTAGAAAAATCACATGTGATTTGTTATTTCAAAATCACATGTGATTTTATAAAATCAAATGTGATAAAATCACATGTGATTTTAAACACACAAATCAAATGTAATTTTTCGAGACGCAAAATTCAATACTAAAACAAAACTCGAAAAACAAAAGTGCGTCGAAAATAAATCGAAGTGCCCGTCTACTGAAAGATAAAAAAAATACTCGTCGCGGTGGTGTATTTTTTGTCGCTCAACGAATTTTTTGACGCACTTTTGTTTTTAAAATAAAATATTATCTGAGTTGACTAATGAAGATCGTATGGAAACCTTGGAAGCATTAGGTTCTATATGTAATTCAAACTTATCAAATTTTAGGTTGGAACTCTTTCAACCCACAAATACATGATTGACATAAATTTCTCAAATCATTCATATATTTCTACACGATTGGCATAAGTTATACTTTATTTTCATCATTTAAAATGCATTCTTTTGTTTTCAGTTTCTCAAATCATTTATATATTCGTAATATAAATTTCTAACTTTCTCAAATCATTCCCTATATATATTGTAATATAACTTTCAAAGTCAACTGATACATGAGGAATATTTGTAACTTAATCATTGTTAATTAGCTTCTCTATAATGTAAAGTAATTTACCAAACAAAATGATTTTCTTTTGGTAGTTAGTTATGATAATATACGATATTCAAAGATCTAATCACATCCTGCAAAACATAATTAGACTAAATTAGTTTTAGAAAAAGTAAGTAAATTAAAAGATGAAACGAAATGAGCAAATATCATAATTTATAATCATATAGTATCGTAAGATAAGAAACAATTACACTAATTCAATGTGCTTTACTATTATATTCAAGTTCAACAAATAAAAAAAATCAAAATAAGTTCGACACATTCAATGATATTTACCTTATACGGGAATGATTATGATTGCCATTTATACAATTAGTGTAGTAAACTTTCTATAATGAATTTTCAGTTTTTAACAATTTGTTGAATATTTCAATAACATTCAATAATTGTCATTTATATATAATAGCCATTTATGTTCCGTATAATTTAAATATGCAATTTAATTTAGCCATTTATGTCATGTATAATTTAAATATACAATTTAATTTAGTCAATAACATTCAATGATTGCCATTTATACAATTAAAAGTATCACAATGATCAAATTCAAAATTATAACAAATTACACTTGTCAACGTCGGCGAAAATTTCGGCAATAGAGACGGTGGTGACAGCTCAAATTCATTAAAAAACAAATCTTAGTATTACAACTCAAATTCATTAAAAACAAGTACAAAGAAGCTGCAAAACTCAAAAGAATCCTATTGTGAACATTTCCGGCGAGTTTGATTTTTCCAGTGTGGCGGTCTCTTTTCTGTGGTAGTTAGGCTCACAGCGGAGTGGTGGTTTCAATGGTGCTTCTCTTTTTCCACAATTTTGATTTTTCCGCAATTTTAATTTTTCTGGAATTTTATTTTCCGGCGAGTTTGATTTTTCCAGCGTAGTATGTTGCTGCTCAAAAAACACAAAAAATAGTAAAAACTTAGATCTAAATATAAAAATTAAAGATATATAAAAGTATCATCAAAATACATTAAACTTTATTAATTCCATGGTATGGTGGTGGGGTCACGACCGGTGATTTAGTGACGACGGTGGTGGCGAGGAGGGACGGTGGTAGAGGAGGGACGGTGGTGGTGGCGGCGGTTATGGTGTGTTACAGGCTAGAGAGATAAAGAGGAGAGGTATTGGGATAGAGAGAGATGAGAGGATATTTGTGTGTTTTTTTGTTTTGATATGTGATGGTTTGGTGTGTGTGACTTAAGAAATGAATTAGCATATTATATGGTTGTTTATATAGAAAAAATAGAACGTGTACATTTAGTACTTTCCATCCGTGTATATAGAGTAATAATTCAATCAATTCAATTTTGTATATAGAGTAACAATTCCATCCATGTACATTTATTTTGTATATAGAGTAACAATTCAATCAATTTCGGTGTGATAATGGATAGCAATTCAATCAATTTCGCTGTGATAATGGATAACAATTCAATCAATTCAATCAATAACATTTTTCAGCCATTGCTTTGATGTAGGAGTAGACTTTTTATTGTAAAGTTTCCAGTCATGTATGAATTTAATTTGATTGTTCAATGCATTCCTTGAATAGTTTCCACATTTATATACATTCCTTGAATAACATAAGCCGAATTAATTCGTTTTTCGTTACGCAAACCGTTAATCGTTACGCAAAACAAAACATACCATCGCGACGGGAATTAACTTATCTTTTATATAGAGGGGCACTTTTATATACTTTCGACGATTTTTTAAAAAAAAAATTTAGTTACGTCTGAAAAAATACATGTGATTTGTAATCACAATTCACATGTCGATTTTATTATTTAAGAGTGTGTAGAAAAAAATCGAAAAAAATTCTTCGAAAGTATATCGAAGTGGATGTCTACTGAAAGATAAAAAATACTCGTCGCGATCGTGTGGTTTTTGTCATTTGACATTTACGTTTGCAAGATATTTACGGAGTAATTTTTAAAAAGAGATGACAAATGAGAGATATTATTTATTGATGAAAAAATAAGTATGTGGCTAGTATTGATGGTTGTGTCTGTGCTAAATTTTGAGTATTTTTGATTCTCAACTCATCAAAGTACTAAATTTTAATGGTTGTGCTATCACGTTTGTAGTTTTGCCAAACAATATGTATATAAATCATGCATGATATAACATTTATCAAGATTTTGTTTGGTGTAAATGTTAAAATGTAATAATTATTGAGCATGGGTCTTTGTGTTCGATTCTTCATAAACCTCCTTTAATTCTTTTTTAAATGTTTAATCAAACCGCACACAATCCATGAAACCGTGTAGTTATATTTTGGTGTAGTGTAAAGAAAAGTAGGAACCGTTGCCTATCATCTAGAACTTCCAGAGAAGTTGAGTAGAGTTCATAGTACGTTTCACGTCTCGAAATTGAAGAAATATATGGCTGATGAACCGCTTGCTATACCGTTGGATAAAATCCAAGTGGACGACAAATTGAATTTCATTGAAGAACCTATCGAGGTTATGGACCGTGAGGTTAAACGTCTGAAGCAGAGCCGTATTCCGATTGTCAAAGTGCGCTGGAACTCCAGGAGAGGTCTTGAGTTCACCTGGGATCGTGAAGACCAAATGCAAAAGAAATACCCGCACCTTTTCACCAACTCTGCACCAGCCGCAGAGGTTGCGTCCTAAGCTTTGAGGATAAAGCTTCTTTAACGGGGAAAGAATGTGACAACCCGAGAATTTTCGTTCAATAAGTTAGCTGTTTTCGTGTAGTAATTTGAATTTTTTTAAAGTTTCGTTGAGCTTTTCCGTTTAACCGGAAAGTTATTTCGTTATTGTCTGAGAATCGTCTCCGGGAGCGAACCGGGACACCAAACGTTGTAGTATTTTGGCAATAGCCACGTTTTTATGTTTTAGAGCAATATTTAAAATTTCATAATTTTCCGTGTTACCGTTACTCGTTTCGTTATTTACGTGATCCGTGGAATTTAACTACACTTTGTTGTGCATGCATGCTTGGAAATTAATTCATCAACTAGCACTAACTATCCTAGAAAGTGGGAAAAATATTTTTGGTCCCCCTTTTGGCCATGCTCCAACCGGTCACACACATACATGTATACATAGGATTCAAAAATTTGAAATCAAAGCACTAGACAAGCTAGCATGGTTAGAGGAAAGGACTAGTACTAGCAAGCTTGTGATTTGAGGATCATTTTGGTCCCCTTTGGCTCTCTTGTCTTGTTTTCGGTACACACACACACACACTAGTAGTGTGTGAAGTAAACATTGTGTATATAATCCATCTCATATTCATTTGTTCATTCATAACACACACATACTTGCATTTTGAGTTTTTCTCTTCTCCTTTGTTCCCTTAACCCACGAAAAACACCAACACCTACACAAATCCATACATTTTTCATCTTTGATCATTTACATTTGAAGATATATTGTTCGAGTTGATTGTTATTTCATCCGGGTATTTGGTTAAACAACATTGGGTTTGTTATTAAACTTTGTTCTCACCATCCAAAATCTTCTAATTTTTGGTTAAGTCTTCCAATTTCTCTAATAACTTGTTACTTTCATACTTTAGTATGATGCATACATACTAGTTGTACAATTCATTTTGTAAAAACAAAGGTTTAAAAACTACATAAACCCTAAAAGGGTATGTATATATTTCGAAATACATATAAATAAATATAAGGAAATCTTAGTTTTGTGATCGTGGTTATTTTCGTGTAATAAAAATGATATGCTATAGTTCATTCTTGTTGGCTTATTTTAACAAAGCTTTTGAAAGCTTATTTAATTATTTTGAGCTTATTAAGGCTTATATATATGGTTTTTTTTTTTTCTTTTTGGCCCAAATTGAAACAAAGAAAGATTTATTGTTTAGCTTATTTGTTATTTACATATTTTTTGTTTAGCTTTATTCTAGCTTTTGTGATAAAGGATAAATGATAAAATTATCTCGGTTCAAAAATAAGCTCGAATATAGTTTATTAGGACTTTAAGCCACGTCCCACATACAAGACCCAACACCATGATATTATTTTTGAGCTTATATGGTTTGTCTTATTATACTTGACTTATTGTGAGCTTATTGATAGCTTATCTTGAGGTCAAGGCTCTTTAGTTCATTAATATTTTGCTTATCGGATTAAATGGGTAAGTAAACTACATTTTCGGAATTAACGGGCCAAATGCCAATCATATTATGCAATACACCAAAAGTGTAAAGCTACGATGAAGCTTATTGGATTAAGTCATGAGTAACTTATTAATAGTTGCACGATTTAGATGTTTTACGATTAAATTATTTTTAGACGTATTCGAACGTTACAATTATAACGGATTTGTCGATTATATAAATTTGTAATTATGCAAAGTGATTAAACGTTATTTGAAAGGAGGGTTTTTAATAAAGTCTCGACTTTGGAAACGTGTAACACGAACGGTCATGGAAATTTTTATAAATTACTATACTTGTTAATTATATAAACGTACATGACAAAGCAAGTTCGAGAATTTAAAATTAAGTAACCAACAATAAAATATGTATATAAGTCTATATATATATATATATATATATACTTTATAATATTATATTATATATATATAATATATATTTTTATTTAGACGTTTATATATGTAGGCAATATTAAAATACATATTATTTCTTTTCATTTACTTACAAAAATATTTTATTACTACACGATCACAACCGTTAAATTTTAGATAAATATTAACAAAAGTACACTAGTAAACGCTTATGCATTTTCCGTAATTCCTCTTCGATCTGATATTAAATCAAATGTCCATTTCATAGGTTGCTTTTGTATATCGTCGTTCGTTACCGAGTGAATTATTTCTAGACTATTCACTACCTCAATTCACTAGATAAGGATGAGTTTATTGCCACACTCTTTTACTCTTTTTGACTAAATTGTGTTATAAACACGGGGTGAAGAAACATTGCTTGCTTTTAAAATCTGGACACAAGTTCTTTGCGTGAGATTTTCCTTGTTTACGTTGTTGCCTAGTAAAAGTTCTAGTAGACAACTACTGGCCCCCACTTATATGTACGTCTAAATCTTCTTGTCTGGTGGATCCTCGGTCGACGGGAGCCGCGAGTGTTATAATTAAGCTAGTGGGACTAATTATCCCTATCTGGGTGTTGTAGCGCTAACTACCACGGGGCTCCGATAAAACGGCTTTTATACCATGTCGAAACTTAAGAAGGTAGTCTCGGTCAGTTACTATCGGGGGCTTTTTTCAACTAAGCAATATACTATGCTTATCAACGTTAATTTGCTTGATGTCAAGTGTTAGCGCATACCGTAAATACCTTTATGTGAAGTTGTTATCTGTTATTTATGTCGCATACGTTGTTGTTTTCTTGTGGTCACCATTATCTATAACCATCTTTTTGAACTAAACCTATGAATTCATCTCACTGTTTTGGTTGACTTTTTAAGATGTTTTTCTTTAGGTTCTTAGAATGGATGCTGTTTGCAGTGACTTATGTGAAGTTCTATGTGCCTGTACCAGTTTACTAGAGATTTTCATCTATGTCTTTAAAAATACCGTTGTTGAATCTTATTTAAGCTTCCGCATTTTAACTTCGAATCTCTTTTTAAATGTAATCGATGTAAAACGTATTATTATTATTTTAAACTTTGCAACGGTGTTTATTTTTCATAAAACGTACACCTTAGAGGTTTATTCTTTATGCTTTGTTACTTGAGATGCTCAATAAATTCACGCATCCGGACACGATTTATTCCGTCCAGGACCCGTTTGGTATCTGGCGGTGTGATTAGTTTGGTATCAAGCCAGGTTATAAAGAACAAGTCATATAAACTAGGTATGGACTATTAAAACTAGTATGGTGATCCCTATGTGATTATGTGGCTTACGTAAAACCCTTACATAATACGTTTATACAAATACTAAGTATTAATATATACATATTAAAATACTAAGTAGTCTTATTTCATCTATCCGGACGGCTCAATGACTTCATTCATCATCATTTTGCTTTCATCCAGTTACCCATTCACCCATTCATATTTTTGCTCATGCCATTGGTTGATATAAGGATGATTTTTATGAACTTTGTTTTATTTGTGTGCAGTTAGGCATTTTAGTTATATCAAATTTATTCAGTTTTCAACAGAGGATAGCATGGGGACACCTGCTGGACGAGTGATCTTGTTCGGTACTATCCCTACTACTATTCTCGACACTACACCAGTGATTATTCCACCTGCTACTCAGACTGACACACTAGTGATACCCACAGAGACACCTATCATAGCACCTACTATACCACCATCCCCAGACTATACACCATCTTCTCCTGATTACTCTCCTGCATCTGATTAGACTCTAATCCAACTAGGATCTCCTCAGCAACCATATACCCCCATTACGCTACCTTACCAATTTTTATCATCGGATGATGGACCCCATAGACAGTGATACAACAGATTACACCATCATACCTTCCTTGGTATGCCTTTCACTAAGATTTACCACTTACTACCCAGAGATCACCTTCCCTATCCATACCTCGTTGTCAGGTTATGATTCTATCAACCTGGACAGCCTTATTCTCATGGTTCGACATCCGCTACCATCGTAATGGGCCGGACTCATGATGACTTCGAGGAAGAGGGTTAGACCGGTTACCCACTCATTTGTCTTTGCTGTTAAGACATTCTGTGATCATTCTTCTTCATATTCAATCATCACGGATGGCATCATAGATTCATTCGGATGCTTCATCTGATTCTTCTTCGATACACTCATGTCAGAATCATTCTTCACTTGATTCCACCGAGTACTTCTGCAGGGGCATCTCGCAAGAGAGTTAGGTCCTATGACATATGTACATTCATTATCACCTGTATCTGGAGCTTTTATCTCCTCGTCCTTGCTGATTTGATTCCATCGCCTAAGAGAGTTAAGGGGATTTCTGTTATCTGGCAGTTGTAGAGTTGATCCTAGAGTGATTTAGTTTGAGGGATGATGTATTGTACAGGGGGTAGTGATGAGGCTCATTAGTGCAGGATATTGATCAGAGATTCAGGAAGAGATTGTCGGGCAGTATATTGCATACGAAGATGAACTTAGGGATTGAGGGTTGATACTAGAGTTAAGTTGAGGATATCGATATAGATGAGACAGTGACGGTATGAGAGGCTTCCGGTTGTGGTCAGAGTTAAAGAGGGTTTACGGCATTGTGATGCCAGAGGATAATTCTTGAGCTGCTCAGGAAGGGAGCAGTAGAGGTTAAGTATGGACATTGGGAGATTCGGTTCAGAGGTTCTATCGATCCCACACATGGTATCCCCAGTCCCTGAATACAGGCGATTGAGGGAGTTCAGAGGGCAGCTTGGTATAAATAGGATTTGTTGGGGTTGAGTCGGCAGTTATTGCTTTGACTGAGAGGATTGCTGAGTTGGAGAGGGATAATAGGAGGCTTAAAGACACCGGGAGTGTTGAGAGTCAGAGAGTTGACCGACTATAGCGTGACATGTCACGTATGCAGAGAGAGTTGAGGCAGATGCGACGACTTCGATTTTATGATTGCGAGAGAGTTGCAGACTTGAGGCGTTGTGCTTGGTAGCACATGGGCTACCATCCCTTGGGATGTTCTGTTAGTATTGCAGCATTGAGTAGTAGCGTTTAGTGAGGACGTTAGTGTTAGAACTCAATATTTTTTTGTATTTTGAAACGTTGGGATGTATATCATTAATGTTCGATGATAATGAAAATTGATATTTATCTATGGTTTGTATAACCACCTCGATAAACTTAGGTCATTGTACGGACATTATGTAATGCATCAATTTATTTTAGAGTTTTAGCGTTTGCTCTTTAAAATGTAAAAGTTAAGTTAAAATCGCGTAAACTAAAGATGATCATACAATGTAAACGGCCCATTAAATCTATTAAATGTTTGTCTCAATAATGTGTTATTATGATTATTAAGAGGATAATTATCAACATTTGCCACATTTTAGTTTTTGTGGTTTCGTAAAATGGGTTTACGTTCTCTCGAATAAAGTGCGTTTAAGCTTCCGGAAGAACGTTATTTATCTACGGCTTATCGAATACTCCACAAATTTAAAACTCAATACTTAAAGTATCAATTAATAAAACTCAATGTATTTATCACATTAGACATTTTCCATATTAAAGGACATTGATAATTATAATTTACATATGCAAGGTTTTACTTTTAATTAAACATTATGTTACTTTAGGTTTTTATAATACATATATACACTTAGAGAAATGAACAAATGCACTATATATCTACCATATCCCTTATGAACGTGTTATTTAAGACCATCTAGAAGGCCTTTGGTCACCATGGACTTCATTAAAAACCTTCAGTGCTGAACCTTTCAGCCACGTGATGCTATGATAGTCAAAAACCAACCCATTGTTTCTCACAAACCTTTGTGCTATACCACTTAGACAGCTTGCAATGGGCTCAAGTGACCAAGGTAAATGTAAGTATCTCAGCTTTATAAATAGAGTGCAAGGGTTAGAGAAAACCACATCTACACTTCTATCCTTACTAGAAAAAATCAAACAAACCCCTTCTTTTACCCTCATTGAGAGCTCACGGTCCCAAAAAACACCTCCAGAGCAAACCATTGACTTGAATTTCCTGGATTCTTTAAAGTGTTCTTATATCATTCCTAAGGTGTTCTAAGAAGATTTGAAGATTTGGTTAAGTTTGGAAAAGATTTTGCAAGAAAAGTGTTTTTGAAGTTAAGCTTGGAACTTTTGGATCTTGATTTTGGGAAAAACTTGTTAAGTGTTGTTTATAATCTTTCAAACAAGGTTCCACTTACACATCCTTTTTACATCTTATTCATTTTATATGCATGCCTTTGATCATCCTATATTTGTTATTAGTGTTTTATTGAAAATATTATGTAAACATATTCAAAACTCAACTAAAAACCCTAATTGTTTTTCCCAATTTTGAGTATAAAATATTATGATAAAACAAGTGGTTTAAAAACTTATAGTATTTGAAAAGTAGAGGACTATTTGTATCATAAACTCCGGAATCAAGTCTATTTTGTTGAGAAACGATTCTGTAGTACGGTTCAAAGTTTATAACTACTTTTTCTCAAAACTAGTTTCTTTTATCTACTTTTATAATTATTCTTACAAAACCATTTTTCTTGTATGATTTTAAACATATCATTTTTTAACTACAAGTGCTTATTTTTAGTAGGGAATTTATAAAGGATATTGAGGCCTCTTCGGCGTAACGTATGACGATGTTTGGATTACAATTTAAAGTGTCCTAGACTCCTTCAAAACTTACTGTCTGACCTTTATCTTAATGATGATCAAACGATTAGTACAATGTTAATTATAAAAGATCAAAACCTTTATTATTCTAAATTCATCAATGATTTATCAAAATTCACTACAAGTATATATGTGCATTGTATTGTTGGACTATTCGTCTGTATGCTTAGTTGTCTTCTTAATCGACCTATTACTTTATTCAGGTTGCTTACAGTCTTTATTGTGGACGCTTTATCAGTAGTGATATACTCTGTTCAAATTCATTTGAGGTGAGTTCATAGCCACGTTTTACTTTAATCATTACTTTATAAGTTTTTGGGTGAGAAAAAACATATGCACGTTTTCCAGATTGGACGGCAAGTGTTACATTTTTCATGATTTACGTTTTCGCTAAGTAGCGATAACCCACTGTGACCATGAATCTATGAACTGTTAAATTACTATATAATGTAGTCGTGGATTACATTTTTGTGAGAAGCGAATGATTATAATTAGTTCTATATTGGAGTGACTTCCACGTTTCGGGTGACTAGCTATCATTAGAAACGTAACATATTTAATGTCGGATACTAGTATGTTAAAGGGTTTTGTACATCATCACAGGCTTGTAGGCAAAAATCATATCTATTATATTGTATTCAATTATGTTGAGTTTCGGTGTCTTGAGTTAGGAAAACGTAAATCATTTGTGTTGTCTGCATCTGTTGCTTTATTCACGGGGATAGTCTTGCGGTCCTGCATGATCATTTATTAAATCTAGAAATTCACCAACATTTATGTTGGACGTTTTAAATGCAATGTTTTTATAGGAGGTATTAAGCCGATGGTACGAAGGATACATTGGGGGGTTATTTTGAAGTCATGCTTTGTAAAGTATTTAGTCGCATTACATGTTGTTTTTTGTTATGGGCTGTGTAAATCTTATAACAATATCAAGTACAATGCTTTGGGCTTTGTAACAAATAACTTAAATAAATCCACATGTATCAGTTTTTAAAACGACTTTGTTGTGTCGTTTTATATTTTATTGTGTTATTGATCTCGATAAGTAACTCGCCACGGTTCCTTATTCCGCTTTGTTTGTGACCTATTTTAGGGGTGTTATCAGATGTATCAAGAGCCAAGGTTATAGAGAACCAGGGCAAATGTTTTGCATGACTATAACCGTATTTCAAAACATGATTCATAAAAAGGGTGTTTTCTCGGGACATACATAAATTTTTTGTTTTCCATTAGTTAGAAATACTATGTGGCTTAACATGGATAATATACGTGTTATATTTTGTATGTAAATTACTTACTAAGGTTTCTATTAGGCATACTTATATAAGTTACTTTTTGATTTCAGATATTATCATGTCGATTCCGAACATTTACATTACATACTTACCGGAGCGGAATATTCAGAAAGGGGGTCACCAGGAGTTGAGGACTCCACCATCGCCGGCATTACATACCTGCCAGAGGCACCACCATACGGATTACGTGCTGGCCTGGAAGCACCACCTTTCACTATTTACTTAACATACTTGTACCGGAGCCAGAGTACCGGAGTTTATGCCACTGAGGATCATGTCTTTCCAGCTGAGGAGCAGCTGGTACCTGAGTTGTTTCACCTACTGCGGACTCACCGGGATTGTTCCGAGTACTGTTCCTGAGGGAGATCCAGAGGAGGAGGGATGAGGAGGATCTAAGGTGTTAGGACCGGCCTACTTTTCCTGACTGACATAGGGATGATGATGAGGGGTCGAGGAGGAGGAGCACCTAGCTATGCGATCTTACAGTTGTTCGCTTTACCAGCTATTGATCGTACCGATCTTATTCTTTATCTCATAATCACCATTTCCCAAAACCATCTCACACCTCCCATTTATTACTATCTCACCTATTAGCCCTACTCGTATTGAGATTCCCGAGAGTTGTTTACCTCCTCGGAAGAGGCCTCGTCTTGCTTCTCCTACCCCTATTTACCGTGGTCTGGGGGTGACTTCTGCGGCCGGTGGTTGCTAGATGTTGTACCTGCCATACCTAGGGAAGCCTTATGTTGTAGCAACGGGAAGGACCTTTATAAATTTGTCGATATGGATAGATGACGCTCCTTAGACATCCTGGATGTCCAATATCTAGGGAGTTAGACTATGGCATCACGGATAAGTGGGGATGTATGGTGGAGCCAACGAGGAGATCGTCACCAACCGCTAGAGGGAGTCAATCAGAATATTACGATCTCCTCTACCACTTTGATCAGGAGACTACAATCATGCCTGGTTTCGATGGAGGATGCTCGATCGGACGTCGGGTCTGTGCTGAGGAGGGAGTCATCCTATTGTATAGAGATAGGACCTATTCACCCATAATTTCTTGCAGTTATGGTCGAATTGAGGGAGGCTTGGATGGCCTGTGAGGCCTTGGGGATTTTCTATGGACGCTTAGCGACGATGAACGTTACACACGTTTGGCTATTATCGTACTACGGTAGTGCGCAACAGCGTGCATTGATTTTGGATTACAGGCAGCAGCACCACCATGAGGGGGGGACCCAACAAAGTTCAGTTGACTATGGCACTTAAGCTGCTAACGGGGCTACAGACACAGATGGCGAGTTTCGAGTAGGCAGCAGGGACCGCAGAAGGTACGAATAGCCGATGCACCAGAGTAGGCTGGGTAGTTGTTCTAGATTTTGGTTCATGTGTAGCTAATTTGCTATGCAGCCTGTTAATTATTATGGCTTTATTCCCAGGCTAGCAGGCGGGGTATAGATCTTTTGATGTTTTGATAGCTATCTTGTATAGGTACTAAGTGTTACGGAGTATACCCCAGCTAGTAATGGCTTTAGGTTGTTTCTTTTAGTCTCCCTGTTAATAATCTTTTGTACCAAAACACAATCATGTATCTTTTTCCAATGTATATATATGAAATGGTATGGTTATGTTATCTATGAGAAAGATCGTTTTTTTGTTTTTTTTTTGAATTTTGACCATAATGGAATGTTGATTTGAATATACCATGGTTATTTCAATACAGTTGTACATTTTACTTTTAACTCTGTGATGTGATCTCGTGTTAATTTAATGTGTATTATGTTATAGTTATGAGTTTATGAATCTAACGGGTACTATATTTTCATATGATTGAGAAAATGGCACCTCAAAGCGTAAGGACCTCACGGAGGTTTTAAAACAGGTGCATCACAGAATTGGACCAGAACCGCACAACACTTCGGTCACCAATTTGCCAACTCTAGGCAATGATTGACGATAGGTGTTACGGCTGCACTGGCAGACGTGATATAAACAGGAATGGTGATGATAGCCATTCTTCGGGAGTAGGTATCAGAAGGCTGTGCACAGTTGCTGTGAATGCACCTAGGGACTTCCTAAAATGCAACCTTGACCTTCAAGGGCAATTGAGGGAGTTGGTTGGACCTTACCCGATGGTTTGAGGAAGTGGATTCTGTGTTCAATATTAGCAATTGCACAAACAAGCTAGTCAAGTTAAATTTGGCTTGCACTCTGAAAGACGATGCTCTACATGGTGGAATGCCCATGTTAAGACCACTACTCCTGAGGTAGCTCATGCCATGCCATGGGCAACACTGAGAAAAAGATGACTGATACATATCACATGCCCGAGGGGCGAGAATCAAGACGATTTGAGATGGATGTGGAATCTTAAGGTTAAGGGCACCGATTTGTGTGGCATATAATCGACCAATTTTCAACAATAGCTTGATGTGTGCCAGAAATGTTTCGATGTGTCAGACCAAAATTGAAAGATATATCGGTGGCTTGCCCGATTTGATCTTGGTAGGTAAAGCATCAAAACATCAAAAACTTTGCAAGAGGTTATTGAGTTTACTACCGAGTTAATGGAGGACAAACCAAGGGCCTATGTTTGAACGTCTGGCTGATAACAATAAGGAAAGCTGAGGACTTTCTGCCCGGAACAACCAGATTCAGCAAGCAAACAGAGGCAAAACACCGGAAGGGCCTATGCGCATGGGAATGTTGAACAGGGGACATACGAAGGACCCTAGACTTGGTGTTCTAAGTGAACTAGCAACATCTGGTCCTTGTGCTTCAAAATGCCATCAAGTGCAACCGGACTTTGTCACTTATCTCGTGACTGCTAGACTCCTAGAAATGCCAAACCCTGGGGCTAATCAGGGGGCAATGGTTGTTTTGAATGTGGTGCTCAGGGTACATATCCAAGAGGGGATTGTCGAAATTGAAGGACAACAAAAATCGGGGTAATCGGGATGGATAATTCCAAGCTCCGACAAAGGGGTACGCTGTGGGAAAATTCAGGGGCAAACCGGATAACAATTTCGTTACGGTTACGTTTCTCTCCTTAAAAAATCGCGTATGCATCTATTTGATTTGATACTCGTGCCGTAGGTGTTTTGTATCTACCTAAATTTAGCTCTCGAATTGTTAACATCCATGCTTTAGATCATGATACGATTGTTCGAACTAGCCGACGGACTGGCGAATTGTGAGGTTTTAAACACTATTATTGGGTTGTACGTTAAACTTCTTAAAATCATTCTTTCAACATAGACCTAATGCCCGTGGAATAGGTAGTTTTACCGTAATCATTGGGGGTATGGATTGGTTACGCAAAATACCATGCCGTGTATCGTCAGTTGGGAAGATCGTTCGTATTCTTTTGGAGACGAATTTTAATCGTTCGAGGGTACGGAAGCCGTCAACAAACACGGACTCGATTGAGCATCATTCGGTGTACTAAAGTTCAAGAGTATTAGCAAAAGGATGTCACGTATTCTTAGCCAAATATCACCTTGCACCAAGGACGGAAGATAGTCAAAATGGGAAGCGACTTGAAGACGGGCCAGTTTTACGGGAATTTCCTGAAGTTTTTCCTGAGGACTTGCCGGGTATACACCCAACTCGACAAGTGAATTTAGAATCGATTTTCGGTCACCACATGGGTGCTTGCAACCCTGTTAGGGCTTCCGGGCCATATCAGATTTAGCACAATCGGAAATGATAGGAACTAGCGGAAGCAACTACAAGAAACTTTACGGACAAGGGCTTCATAAGACCAAGTTCCTCACCTTGGGAGCTCCAGTCCTATTCGTCAAGAAGGTAAAGTGGTTCTTTCGGATGTGTATCGACTACAAGATTTGAACAATATTGACGGTTTAAGAACCGTTACCACTCCAAGGATTGACGACTTATTCGGACCAGCTGCAAAGGGTCGAGTATTTATTCAAGATCGATCTGAGGGTCGGAGGTTATCACCAGTTGATGAGTTCGAGAAGAAGACATCCTCAAGACTGCATTCTGGTCTCGATACGGGCGTCTATGTAATTCTAAGTCATGCCTTTTGTTTAACATTTAATGCAACGCCGTGTCATGGGTATCTTATGAATCCTGGGTGTTGTAAAACCGCCATACTGGAAAGTTTGTATTTGTTCTTAATCGATGACATCTTGATCTACTCCAAAAGTAAGATGGAACATGAAGGACATCTTAGGCAAATCTTAAATTGGCTTAGAAGGGAAGAATTGTATGCCAGGTTCTCTAAGTGTTGAATTCTAGATCCCTAGAGTACATTCCTCGAATGTGATTGACTGTCAGGTATTCATCGTTGACCCTGCAAAGATTCGAATCTATCAAGGGAATTGGGCGTCTCCTAATACCCAACAGAGATTCGCAATTTTTTGGGCTTGCGGCTATTATAGAAGAATTCTATGAAGGGTTTTCAAGATAGCCAAAAACCATCATGACCTAAAATACCAGAATTAGGTGTAAAGTTTGATTGGGGTAGGTGATATAAACAAGAAGCATCTTTTCAACTATTGAAGCAGAAGAAACTGTGAGATGCACCAATCATAGCCTTACTGAGGAAGCGAAGCATTTATCGCATATGGTGACGCTTTCAAAGCAAGGGTTTTGGGCGTTGTGTTGATGCAAGAGAGAAAAGGTGATTTCTATGCTTCTCAGTCAGTTAAAAATTCATGTGTAAGAACTTTACAACACATGATTTAGAACTTGGGGCAGTAGTGTTTGCTCTAAGATGTGGAATGGCACTATCTTACGGACCAGTGACAGTGTTCACTGATCTTAGAGTTTTTAAACACATTCTTGATCAGAAGGACTTAAATATGAGGCAACGTCCGCGGTTATAGTTGTGAGTGATTACAATGTGAAATTCTGTTATCACCCAGGGGAAGGCGAATATTGGTGCTGATGGCTCTTGAGGAAGGAAGGATCAGAGTACCACTAGGGTTCGGGTCTTAGTGAGGGACTATTGGCTTGGATTCTTCCTAAAACAAATCTGAACGCCCTGACGGTAAGCAAGAAAGCTGGAGGTACATCAAGTAGGAGGTGTTGTTGGAGGGTATGTTAGTGAGAATTCAAAAGATTCCGGAGAAATTCAGAACCCAGAAAATTGGTAACCCGCGTACGGATGGAAACTCTATGCTCAATGGCAGGAGTTGGTTTCTTGTTATGGCGATTTACGGACTGTAATCTGCATGAGTCCCACAATAAAATACTGAATACTCGGGTTCTGACAAGATGTACAAGACTGAGTAGCTGATACTGCGTGGCCCAATATTGAGGCAAACATCGCCACTTTGTTAGCAAGTGTTTGACATGTGCTAAGGTCAAGCCCGACACACAGAGAACATCGGGTTTGTTGTGCAACCCGATATACCCTGAATGGAAAGTGGGACAACATCACGTGGATTTTGTCACAAACAGATTCCTAAGTCATCGCAGGGTTATGTCACTATTTGGGTAATCGTTGACCGACCTGACAAAGTTGCATTTTTTATGCAATGAGGGAAATGGATCCTCGGATAAAACTGGCGTGGATGTGTTGTACCTAAAGGAGGTAGTCACGATTAGCATGGGAATACCTTGTATCAATTATCTGTGATCGTGACCCTCGATTCATCAAATTTCTGGAAGTACTTCAGAAGGCTTTGGGTAGAGTTTAGGATATGAGTACTGATATCATCGGAAATGACGGACAAGAGCGGAGGATATCCCAAAACTCGCGAGATTGCTTCGTGCTTGGTAATCGGGACTTTGGAAATGGTTGGGTTAAACATTTGCCATTGGTCGAGTTTTCATACAATAACAGTTATCACGCTAGCATTAAGGCTGCACCCTTTGAAGCACTTTATGGTTGAAAATGTCGTTCACCTGTTTGCTGGGCTGAGGTTGGGCAAAAGTTCACTCACTGGTCCAGTATTAGTGCAGAAGAACAACAGGAGATCATTTCAAGGTCAAGCAAATGGCATGCAGACCGCTCGCAGATCGACAAAAGAGCTACGCCGACTTAAAGCGTAAACCAATGGAGTTTCAAGTTGGGGACAAAGTTATGCTTAAGGTTTCTCCTTGGAAAGGGGTCGTATGTTTTGGCAAACGGGGGAAGTTAAACCCCAGATATGTCGGACCTTTCAAGGTGTTGAAAAAGGTTGGAGCCGTTAAATTACAAAGCTGAGTTCCGCAGAGCTGAGCAGGGTCCACCAAATACGTTTAATGTATCCAAACTTAAAGAAAATGTTATTCTGAAGATCATAGTCGTCTCCGTTTCTAGGAGGACTCCAATGTGGATGAAATCTTCTTTTTAGTTGGAGGTAGCCGGGTTGGAAATCATGGATCGTGAAGTCAATCATTTGAGGACGAAAAGCAGTGTCCCAATTGTCAAGGTTCGATGGAACTCTAGGCGGGGGCCTGAGTTTACGTACGGGACGTGAAGATCAGTTCAGGAAGAAATATCCATACCTCTTCACCAAGACCGCACCATCGACAAGTGCCATGTCATAAGCCTTGCGGACAAGGCTCATTTTTAAAGGGGGATAGACTATAACACCTCGTAACTTTGGCATTGTACGACATTAGTAGATTCACAATTTATTTTTAGGGATTTTACGAGTTTGCTCTTAAACTGTAAAAAAGCTAAGTTAAATCGCGGTAAACTAAAAATGATCTTACAATGTAAAACGGGCTATTAAACGATTAAATGTTGTCATCAATCAAGTGTTATATGTTTATTAAGAGGTATTATCAAACATTGTCCAATTTTAATTTTGTTTGGTTCTGTAAAATGTTGGTTACGTTCGCGTAAAGTGCGTTTAAAGCCTGCCTATCCCGGTGCACTTGTTAATTTATCTACGCTTCATCGATTACCCACAATTTAAACTCAATAACTTTAAAGTATATATTATAAACTCAATATATTTATCACCATTAGACATTTTCTATTAGAAAGAATTTAAATTATACATTTCTACTCATATGCAAAGTTATACTTTAATTTATAATATGTTTACTTTTGGCTTTTATAATAATATATACATTGATATGATACAAATGCAATACATATCCTAACCCTAACCCTTATGAACGTGTATATAAGCCATCTAGAAGGCCTTTGTCACCATGACATCAAAAAAAACCTTCATTGCATGAACCTTTCACCATTGATGATATGACTGCCAAAACTCAAACCCATTGTTTTATCAATACCTCTGTATAATACATTTAGGAAACTTGCAAAGGCTCAAGTGACCAAGGTTAATTTGCTTAAGATCTCAAGCTGAGTATAAATAGAGTGCTAGGGTTAAAAGAGGAAAACACATCTACCACTCTATCCTTACTTGAAAAATCAAAAATAAACCCTCTTTTACCCTCATAGAGCCTCACGGCTCAAAAACACCTCCAAGAAGCCAAAACCATTGCTGATTTTTCTTGATCATATATGATGTTCTTTATCATCCTAAGGTGTTCTAAGAAGGATTTGAAGATTTGGTTAAGTTTGAAAAAGATTTTGCAAGAAAAGTTGGTTTTTGAAGTTAAGCTTGGAACTTTTGGATCTTGATTTGGGAAAAACTTGTTAAGTGTTGTTATAATTTCAAACAAGCGTTCCATTATCTCCTTTTACTCTTATTACATTTATATATGCTTGCCTATGATCATATCTATATATGTTATGCTTGCTTTATTTAAAATCTTATGTAAACATATTCAAAAACTCTATAAAAACCTAATTGTTTCCCATATTCAGTATAAAATTATTATTGATAAAAACAAGTGTTAAAATACTTATATATTGAAATTAGAGTCTTATATTAGATTATCATAGACCTCCGGAAATCAAGTTATTTTGTTGAGAACGAATCTGATACGTACGTTCAAGTTTTAACTACTTAATTTCTCTAAAACTAGTTTCTTTTAATCTATCTTTATAATTAATATTCAAAACATTTTTCTTTATGATTTACAAAATATCAATTTTTTTAAAAACTAGAAGTGCTATATTAGTAGGGAATTTTTATAAAGGATATTGAGGTTCTTCGGAGTAAAACGTATTGACGAGTTCGGGATTTACGATTTAAAGTGCTCCTTACGAATCCTCAAACTTACTGTCTGGCCTTTATCCTTAATGATAGCCCAAAACGATAGTACAATGTTAATTATAAAGTCAAAAACCTTTTATTATATTCCTAACATACATCAATGATTTTATCAAAAATTCACTACAAGTATATATGGAGTGCATTGGATTGTGGTACTATTCGTCTCTTTATGCTTTGCAGTCTTCTTAATCGACCTCATACTTTATGTATGTTGCATTCAGTCTTTATCGTGACGCTTTATCAGTAGTGTTATACTTGTTCAATATTCCATTTGAGGTGAGTTCATAGCCCCACGTTTTACTTTAAATCATACTTTATAATTGTTGGGGTGAGAAAATAATGCACGTTTTACAAATTGGACGCAAGGTACATTTTACATGATTATGTTTGCCTAAGTAGCGCTAAACACTGTGCCCATGAATCATGAACTGTTAAATTACATTATATGTAGTCGGCTGGTTTACCATTATGTGAGCGCGAATGATTATTAAAAGATCTAAATTTGGGATGGACTATCCCGTTCAGGTGACTAGCTATCATTAGAATACAAACGTATTTCATGTCGGGTATTACTAGATGTTAACGGGTTTGAACATCTCATGGCGCATGTAGGGCAATTTATAATCTATATATTGTATTCAATTATGTCGAGTTCCGGTGGTCATGAGCTTAGGAAAAGTAAATAAATTTGTGATGTTGCATCTGTTGCATATCGGGGAAAGTCTGTGCCGGGTATGCATGATCATTTATTAAACCCATTAATTCACCAACAATTATGTTGTCGTTTTAAATGCAATGTTTTTCAGTGAGGTCATTAAGCTCGAGAGTGCGAAGGCATCCATTTGGGGGTTATATTTTGAAGTCATGCATTAAAGATTTATTCGCATTTACATTTGGTTTATTTGTATGGGCTTGTAAATCTTTGAACAATATCAAGTAAAGCTTGTGGCTTTTGGTAAACAATTACTTTAATAAATTCGAATGTATTAGTTTAAACAACTTTTTTGTGTCGTTCTTATATTATCTTGTGTTATTGATCTGATAAGTAACACGCCCCGGATCCTTATTCCGCTGCGACTCATTTTGGGGGTGTTACAGTATGATGTCATGATTTGATTTACTTATGCTCTTGTGTAATTCATTATAGGGTTTCCATGAATATGTATTTGGATCATGTATTTTCTATGTGAATTAACTGTAAATTTTATTTAATACCGTTAGTGATCTCGCATTACCTAGAAATCTCATTGGAGTGTTATGTTGATATGATGTTAGGAACGTTACCTAACACCCGATCTGGAGCGTTCCATGACTCGTGAGGAGTGTGAAGGAATTGAGTTACCCGTTCGAGTAGCTAAGAGATGGAGGCTCGTGAATGGCAGGACCCTTGAACCTTGAATGAGATTGGGGCACGACTAGAGGCGAAGAACGGAGGGAATGGAAATAGAGGACGGGGAAATAGAAATTGGAGCGAATGGAATAGAAATGGGAATCATGCATGAATTATGGAGGTTCATTCCTGTGGCTGAGAGTGCATTTCCCAAAGACTTTTGATTGCAAGCAACATATTTCTCAGGAAATGAAGGCGTTGTCGGATTGATCCGTTGGTTCGAGAGGATGGAAACTATGTTCAATATCAGTAATTGTCCACCGAAGTATCAAGTGAAATATGCTACATGCACACTGCAGGACATGCTTGGAATGGTGAACTTCTCATAAGCAAACCATTTAGTGTTGATTGGCGGCATTATGCCATGAATTGGGTTGGGTGAACTAATGATGTTGATGACAGAAGTGTATTGTCAAGGAATGAAATCCAGAAGATAGAGATGAATTGTGAATTTGGACCGTAAAAGGGAAACGTCTTGACTGCTTACACTCAAAGGTGTTCAGGAGTTGTCTTTGTTATGATCTAGATGTCCCTGATGAAGAAGACAGAGTGGAAGGTTTATCGGAGATTTACGGACAACATTCAAGGGAATGTGATGCTGCGAATCAGCCACTTAGGATGTATACGCATATTTCCTAAACTAATTGATGGACAAGAAGGTACAGGGTTATGCTGCAAGGAGTGCAAATAATAAGAGAAGGATGGAGAGTAACCTAAGGGATAACCGTAGACAGCAACCGCCATTCAAGAGGCAAAATACTAGTAGACAGAATGTGGCCAGTGCTTTCGGCTGGAACATTTGAAAGAAATAGGGGTTTGCATGACCAATACCCTACTGTCATAAGTGAGGTTGCACCCATGAAGGGTTGTGTACTATGAGGAGTGGAAATTGTAGAAGGATAGACTTCAGGGATAGGGATTGTAGGAGTGCTATTGCTCTAAAACACTTGAGGGCTCAGTTGGAAATCAGCGGGTTATTATGTTGTTATGAGTGTGGAAGACCAGGACATTTCAGGAAGGATTTCGCTAAGGTTAAGAAATCAGAACCGTGGAAACCAGACAAGGTAACAAGAATGGAAACAGACTAGAAACCCGACTGGAGTAACGAAACTTGGCTGGAGAAGCTAACGCTATTGTTGGAGGATAGGAACAAATCACTTGATTCCAACGTTGTCACGGGTACGTTTCTTTCAATAACTGTTATGATTCTATGTTATTCGATTCGGGTGCGATAGAAGTTTTGTGTCGATTACCTTTTAGTGCTTTGCTTGATGTATTTACACTAACCACTTTAGACTCTAGTTAAAGCCGTATAGAAAGTGCCGATGGAAGAATTTCAGAAAGATATATTGTTCTTAGAGGTTGCAGTTAGGGATTATTAGGTCATCCGTTTCGACATAGATCTACTGGCCGTGAGCGTGGTAGTTTTGATGTCATCATTTGGTATGGATTGGTTGGTGATAGTACCACGCGTTTACTCGTTTGGACGAGGAAGGTTGCTCGTATTTCTTATGGAAATGAAAGGTTGATAATCCGATGGTGTAAACTGCGACAAACAGACGTAAGTTGAAATATACTCGTGCATGAACGACTAAAGTATATTGTGAAAGGATGTCAGTTTATCTGCACAAGTTACGTCCAAGAAAGTGCTGAGGATATGTCAGAGGAGAGGCGACTTGAGGAGTACCGATCGTACGGAATTTTGGAAGTCTTTCTGAAGATTGCCTTAGATTACGCCATGCTTGACAAGTTGAATTTCAAATCAACTTAGTCCCTGGTGTTGCACTGTGCACGAGCACTGTATCGATTACAGCACAGCGAAATGCAAGAGTTGTCTTCTCAGTTGCTAGAACCTTTCTTGATAAAGGATTATAAGCCGAGTTCCTCACCTTGGCGTAGCACCAATTTGGTTGTTAAGAAGAAGATGGTTCTTGTCGGCATGTGTTTTCGACTAATCGTGAACTAAACAAGTTACTGTGAAGAAACCGATAACTACTTCCGAGGAATCGACGATTGTTTGATTAATTGCAAGGGGTCAAGAGTCTTACTTAAGATTGACCTGAGATCTGGTTATCTTCAACTCAGAGCTTTGTGTGGAAGACATTTCAAAGACAACATTAGGACCGCTATGGTCACTACGAGTTTTCAGTAAAGCCGTTTGGTTTGACTAACGCACGGATGTTTTCATGACTGATGAATAGGTGTGCAAACATTTCTGGATAGATTCGTGGTACGTATTCATCATTGATATTTTGATCTACTCAAAAGCAGGATAAGAGAGAAAGGATCATGAAGGGACATCTTAAGTTTGATCTTGGATTTATTGAAGAAGGAAGTAATTGTCACGCCAAGTTCTCAATGTGAGTTTGGTTTGTCGAAGGTATAATTTCTTGGTCACGTGATTGATAGTGAAGGCATTCACGTTGATCCCGCGAAGATTGAGGCAATCAAGGACTGGCGTCCGCCAAGGTACACCCACCGAGTATCGTCAATTTTCTAGGTTTTTTTTGGCTGGTTACTTACCGACGATTTTTCAAAGCTTTACAAAAATGGCTTAGACTATGACGAAACTGACTCAGAATGAGCAGTGAAGTTTCAAATGGGGAGAAAAGGCCAGAAGCTGTCATTCCAGTTGTTGATGCAAAAGCTGTGTACGTGCGTCCGATCTTGGCTTTACCCAGAAGGAAGTGAGAACTTTGTGGTTTATTGCGATGCTTCGCATAAAGGGTTGGGTGCGGTTTTGATGCATGAAGAGAAGGTCTTTAGTTTACGCATCCAGCCAACTCAAGGTTCAAAGAAGAACTATACCACACACGCCCTAGTGCTTGGTGTAGTAGTGTTCTGCCTAAAATGTAGAAAACATTATTGTACTCGGTTACCAAGTGCGTTGTGTTCACTGATCATAAGAGTTTGCAACACATTCTCGACCAGAAGGAGCTAAATATGAGGCAAAGATGTTGGTTAGAATTGTTGAGCGACTATAACTGTGAGATCCGATATCATCCAGGAAAGGCGAACGTGGTGGCTAATGCCCTGAGTCAAAAGGAAAGAAGCAAGCCGCTACGAGTTCGAGCCTTGGTTATGGACTTATAGGGTTAAACCTTCCTATGCAGATTTTGATGTGCTCCAAATCGGGAGCCAGAAAGGAAGAGAACCTTCATCAACAAAGATTTGCGTGCATGATTACAAGTTAGAACCTCGTAGCTGACGGAACTTTATGCTAAAACAAATCGAGCGTTGGATTCGTTTCTTGGTGATTTGAGGGCCCTGATATGCATGAGTCGATAAGTCAAAGTATTCCATTCACACCCTAGTCGGATAAGATGTATTTAGGAATTGGAAGAGTTATATTGGTTTTGGACCTACACATGAAAGCGAAAATTGCCACTTATGTCAGCCAAGTTTTAACATGTGCAAATGGTTAAATAGAATATCAGAAACATCTGCGTTTGTTGGTTCAACTAGAGATCCCACAATGGAAAAATGGTGAGAACATAACATCGACTTGTTTTTGTGACTTAAACTGCTGAGGACAACGGCTGGGCAAGACACAATTTGGGTAATCATTGATCGTCTCACTAAATCTGCTCATTTCTTGAATATGAGAGAAGATGACACGTTAGAAAAATTTACGAGACAATACTTGAAGGAAGTAGTCTCAAAGCATGGAGTACCAGTTTCGATCATCTCTGATCGCGATGGAAAATTTACTTCACATTTTTGGAAGTCTTTACATAAAGCATTAGGTACTCGATTGGATATGAGTACAGCCTACCATTGAGAGACCGATGGTCAGAGTGAGAGAACCATTCAAATATTAGAGGATATGTTACGTGCCTGTATACTCGACTTTGGGAAAGGTTGGGATAAACACTTACCGTTGGTAGAATTTTCGTATAACAACAGTTACCATACCAGCATTAAGGCTGCTCCGTTTGAGTCGTTTTCAATGGCGCAAGTGTCGATTCACCTGATCTGTAGGAGGAAGTTTTGGGGGACAGTAGCTCACTGGCTAGAGATCATCCACGAGGGGACACCGGAGAGAATGTTCAAATCAGAGCCCATATCCAAGCGCCGTGATCGTCAAAAGAGCTATGCCGATGTAAGATGAAAACCTCTTGAGTTTCAAGTAGGAGATAAGGTCATGTTGAAAGTATCTCCTTGGAAAGGAGTAATACGTTTCGGCAAACGGGGAAAGCTGAACCCTTGTTATATTGGACCTTTTAAGATCATTGCCAAAGTAGGAACCATTGCCTATCGTCTAGAACTTCCAGAGAAGTGATAGAGTTCATGTAGAACATTTCAGTCTCGTAAATTGAAGAAAGGCTATGGTGAAGAATCCGCTTGCTATTCAGTGGTTCAGACATTCAATGTTGCGGACAAATTGAATTTCATAAAAGAACCTGTCGAGATTATGGACCGCGAGGTCAAGCATCTGAAGCAGAGTCGTATTCTGATTGTCAAAGTACGCTAGAACTCCAAGAGAGGTCCTTAGTTCACCTAGGAGCATGAAGACCAAATGAAAAAGAGATACCCGCATCTTTTCACCAACTCTGCACCCGCTGCAGAGGTTGCGTCCTAAGCTTTGAGGACAAAGCTTCTTTAACGGGGAAAGAATGTGACAACCCGAGAATTTCCGTTCAATAAGTTAGCTGTTTCCGTGTAGTAATTTAAATTTTTAAATGTTTTGTTTAGCTTTACCGTTTAACCGGGAAGTTGTTTCGTTATTATCTGAGAATCGTCTCCGGGAGCAAACCGGGGCACCAAATGTTGTAGTATTTTGGCGATAGCCGTGTTTTTATGTTTTAAAGCAAGATGTAAAATTTCATAACTTTTCGTGATGCCGTTACTCGTTTCGTTATTTACGTGATCCGTGGAATTTAACTACACTTTGTTGTGCATGCATGCTTAGAAATTAATTCATCAACTAGCACTAGTTCCCTAGAAACTTGGAGACCATTTTGGTCCCCCCCTTTCCTTGTTATACCGTCGAACAAACACCCCTTTGCACTCTCTTGGATTCCAAAATTTTGAATAATATTCCTAGTTAAGCTTGCATGGTTTATGGAAATGGGACTAGTACTAGCAACCTTGTGATAGGAGGTTCATTTTGGTCCCCCTCCCCTTCCTTGTCTTATTTTTGGTACACATACACACAATTAGTGTGTGAAGTAAACATTGTTTTATATAATCCATCTTATATTCATTTGTTCATTCATAACACACACATACTTGAATTTTGAGTTTTTCTCTTCTCCTTTGTTCCCTTAACCCACGAAAAACACAAACTGATATTTGCTTAATTGTACATTAAATTACCCGGGATTTTGCCTAATAAAAGCAATAAAATGCCAAAAGAATAGAAAAAATGTGCTTTTGTGTCCAATTGTGCAGGAAAGGATTAAAAAAGACAAAAAGAAGCAAAAACAGTCAAAAACCAACAAGAAACGGGAAAAAGACAAAGAGACAAGAGCAAGAGTGAGAAATCAGCCAGAGAACAAAGCCGGATCAGCCCGACATAGCAAGAAGGAAAGTCAAGGACCCCAATTGAAAGTCAAAGGGCCAAGAATGACAAGTGTGCAAAGTTTCAAGGGCTTATGTGAAGTTATAAAGTTCAAGGACCAAGTTTGCCAAAAGAGTAAAGTTGAATATTAAAGAAGAAAAGGAAGAATAGAACCACAAGGGCCAAACTTGCCAAAAGAGAAACTTCTTTTTACACCAAAAGGGGCGGAACAAAAGACAAGGACCAATGTTGCAACATCTTCAAACTTTTAAACATAACCCGCTTTTCTCGCAACCTCCTAACAACTTCTAACAGATTTTCCCGCCCAAATTCTCACAAACCCAACTTCGAAATTTACCACCCCCCGCTCCTTTATAAGCTTTCAACCCTGCTCATACTTCCTCCCCAATCAACAGCCAACACGTGGCAGCACTTTATTGGTTCGGACACCTCTCTTCTATGATCAAACGGCCACAATCAACTTATAAAAGATCAACGGCTGAGATTTAAAGGATCATTCTAGAAATCTTTCCTCCTCTTCACCTCTCCTCTATAAATAGAGCACTTAGACATCATTTTTCTGTTGTTGAATTTTGTTTTAAAACTTTTTACTTTGTAATTTCCCGTTTTAAGCAATTAAGCTTTCATTTTAAGCAATTAAGCTTTTAAGCTCTTGTAACCTCTTCTTTTGAACTTGTACTTGTCAATTCTAGTAATATCAATGCATTTTACAAGTGATTGTGTTCTTTGATTTACATTTGAAATTGTTTTTACTCAATAAGCTCTAAACAAGCTCGTTTGTTTTCCTTCTTTTTTCTTTCTTTTTTCCCTTTTTTTTTTCCCCTTGAGCTTATTCCTTTTAAGAAGCTCAATTTCAGTCAAATTTTGTTTTTAAGCACTCATAATCTCACTCTAATCATTTGTAATCAAAAGTATGATCACTTGAGATTGATTGTGTTCATATTTGAAGCTCAAAGAAGGAAAAAGCTAATCTAGCTTATTGAGCTTAATGCTCTTTGGTTTAGAGGCTTTGGAAGCCAATAGGTTTAAATTTTGAGCCACTCACTCTACTAGAGTGGCTCTTGTGCTGAGACTCCAATAATTCCAGGTTAAAATTCCTAAATTCTCATTTTAGCTTATTCATTTGCTTATTTCAATTAATAGTTTGCTTATTTCTCTTCATTATTATGATTGTTGAAGTTTGAATTGGCTGAGTAAAGTTTCATTAGCATAGAACTTTATTAATTTTACTTTCCTAAATAAATCTGTCATAGTAGTAGAAATAGTTTCATAGAGAAACTAGCTTATTTTCTTACATAAGCTTAGCTTTTTAGTGTTAAAATAGTTTTAAAAGTTTAGATATAGTAGAAGTAGATATAAAGAATAAGCTGTTTTAGTATTAAATAGATTTAAAGTGCCAAATAGTTTTTGACAGGTTACATAAAGGTGTGTTTGGGATTAGCCTATTTTGACTCTTAAAGTCATAATCAACTTGTCAAAACTGTTCATTCATTTGAGTTAGGGTATAATTACAATAGATTAACAGGTCTTAAAAGTTAGGGAGTAAAATTCAAAGTTTTAGAGCTTATAAGTCTTGAGCCAGCACCAGGGCAATTTTCACTGTAACAGGTTTAGAATTTGGGACTTTAAAAAGCATTTTAGAATCCAAGGCTGTTCTGTGCTCACTTAGGATCATTTAGTGAAATGTTAGCCTACAAAGTTTAGCTTGTATTCTTGTCACCTGCACACTGCATCAGCAAACAGCATAACAGCAACAATAGTAAGTTTAGGAATTTCATCCATCTGAGTTTTCAATTTTTCCAATAAGAAATTTTGATAATCTTTTAATAGGTAGATTTATGAGGAGATAGTATAGCCTATTCCAAAATCTCAGGAATCTAAAGTTCATAATTAAGTTTTTTAAGCAATTAGAGAAAAGCTCAAAAACAATTTCAGAAAACTTTGCTACTTTTCATCTTAATTTTCTTTCTTAATTTGTTAAAACTAGATTAATCTTAGTTTAGAATCCTTTAGCACACATCTTAAGCATCATTAAACATCTTCTAGTTTCAGCTTTCATCAAGTAACAAGCTCAAAATAAGCAAGAATCCAAAAAGCTTTTTAAACAAGCACTTACTGTAACAGCATCTAGTGGCTTAATTTCTAGCTTATTCTGTGGATTAAAGTGCAAAGTGGTTTTGTTAAAGTTGTAGGGAATAAGCTGGTTGACAACTTTGTAGTTTTAAGTTTTTGCTAATTCTCACTTTTTCAATAAGCATAATAAGCTAGCATCGCGGGGTCTATTTGGTACTTTTCTTTAAGTTCAGGGTTATTCGTTTTAACTGAAGTGTAAATTTTCTCAAGTTCACCCGCCTACCCTCTACTTCCATTTCTTACCATTTCTACCCTATCTTTCTTAAATAAATAAAATAGATTTAATTTTTAGAAAAATAGTTTTATAAAATAGGGTTTATAGTTTTAATTGGACAAATTAGAGTACAATTAGTTTTTTAAAATTGGGGCTTTTTGCTCCATAATTTTTCTGCACCTTTTTAGAATTTAAAAACCATTTTTCCATATTTTTCTCATTAAATTTGAATTTTCTAGAAATTAAAATAGAATTTAGTGATTACTTTTTCTTAGAAAAATCATAAAAAATAGGAAAATAGTTGAAAAATTAAAATTCTTTTTGAATTAATTTTCATTCTAAATCTAGTATTTTTGAAAAATAAAAGAAAATTTTTAGTTTTAATTTTTTAGAAAAGTTTTATTTTTTGTTAATTCGATTAAAATCTTAGAAAATTCATAATAAAATTCAAGAAATTCATACAAAATTATAATTCTTTTTCCTAAATTTTCATTTTAAATTTGTGATCTTTTAGTATAATATTTGTTAAAAAGTGTGCTTTAGTTTTTAAATTTTCAGTCTTAGCCCGGCGTTTATTAGTATTGTGCATTTTAATTTTCGTGCTAGTCATTATTTTTAGCTTGTGCTATTAAATTTGTTTTGCAGTGTAATCACATATTAAAAATCCTTACTATTCTAAACTCCGAATCCGAATTATTCCTAAAATTCTCAATTCACGGATTTCGTTGGGGACACGACCCTGAGAAAAAAATACTTCCCGGATAAAAATATACAAATTGTGTTTTCTTTAGTGAGATTTTTTACCCTTATATTTCTCTTGGTTGAGAAGTATTTTGGAAAGAAATTCTTACGGGATTAATATAATACGTATATTGAATTTGTTTGACTACACACCAAATTTTGGCGCCGTTGCCGGGGAATTCGTGAACGATTATTGAAGAATATTCGTTGAAGTAGAGTTTCGAAGACCTTTCCATTGGAAGTTATTTTGCTATTTTTCTACAAAAATATAAAAAGTTCATTAATTCGATTCCTATCGAATTAGAAAAAAATATATAATAAACATTTGGATACAAGTTATCCATCTTAAACCATTCCAATAAACAACAAAACAAATCGTGAAGTACTTGCGAGGTACGACGGACCTTTAAGTGTACTGAACTAAAAGGTGCATGTTTAAGGGAAAGTGATAGCTATTCTCTAAGCAGTCATTTGCGGCTCGCTAAGCTTTACGCCCTCACTTGTGAGTATTCTTTAGTGACTTATCGTGAAGCTCTGTAATATTCACGTATACCAAAAATATTTTTGTTTTCATTCTTTACAATAAAACTAAAAAATTATTTCCCCCAGAAAATATAATTTTTAATTCAAATTCTTATTTCTCTTATTTTCACTAGTGCATGCGCACTCGCTCCTCACTTGGATTATATATTCCAAGAAGACTAAATTGTCGACGATCTCGGACACGAACAAAGAGGCTAATCCTCTCATATTGTGGATCCGTTTCCCAATGGCGAATTTCATGACCGAACCTCTTATGCGTTCCCTCGAGCAAACTCTAGCTTCACCAGGGGGGTTTGAAAGTGCTATAGTTTGTACCGATAATTAAATGCTTCAATAACTTTGAACTCAAATCCTCCCTCATTAATTTGGTTCAATCACCGAATTTTTCGAGGAGGTACATGATGAGGAGCCTCATGCTTCATCCGTCATTTCGAGAAGCATTACGAACAATCAAAGGTACCCGGATGTAATAACACCACCATCAAACTTTTCTCTTTTCCATTTTCTCTTGATGGGTAGCCAAGAACGTGGCTAGAAAAAGAACCCAAATTCATTCTCATACATGGGAATGCACTTAGTTTTCTATGTTCATCAATTTCTTTTCCCACCTTTCATAAACCACAATCTTCGGCAACGAATTACGAATTTCTTGTTCAATTGCTTCAAAGAATCTTTCTCCGAAGCTTGGAGCGTTTCAAGGAACTTCTCTAAGGAAGTGTCCTACTTGGTTTTTCACTATGCACCCAAATTAGATACATTCTATAATTCTTTGAGCTATAATGTATCAGATTCTCTTAAAATTCTGCTGCCCGGAGGGCAATTTTCTCTACAAAAGGTCCAAACGACGGGGCTACAAATCATAGAGAACAAAGCCAATGTTAGATGTTCACGGAAAGCGTGCTTGGCGAGTGAGGTATGAATGCTCCTCCTTCCGCTAATTCATCATCCTAACTTTGACGTTTCAACAAATGGCAGCTGGCATTAGAGGATACGATGACCGTTAACCTTTAGAAGAATTGAAATGACTGAGATGAAAAAACATGATGAAAGCTTTTGTGCCTACTCCCGTTCCGATAAAAGCGGGGTGAGGAATGGTGTACACTTGATGGTAACAATCATAGTTTTAATATGTGCCAATGACTGGGAAGGTTACGGAAGCCCAGGTTTATCATGATAATTTCCAACAATTTCAACAAACCGCTTCGGTTGGTAATTTTGTTCAAAATGGAAATACCGGGTACCGTCCTCCCAACTTAGCAAACCATACTCACCCCCTGGTTTTCCTTCAAACCAAAGTAAACCATCCAATCTAGGAATATCCCTCATCAAATGGTACCTTACCAAAGTTCACCACAAAATTCTCAAATAGTGCTTGCTAATCAATTGGATAATTTCAAGAAAACCACCGAGGGGAGTATGCAGGCTATGAGAAACCATATTACCAATCTGAAAGCTGAGATAAGAAGTGAAGTTCAAGCTACTTTACAAAACCAAATCAACTCTTTAAAAGGTGAATTCAAGAATGAGTTGAAAACTCAACATAATCTTTTCGTGAATCAACAAAATGATTTCCAAAACAATTTGCAAAACATGTTGAGTGGTTTCTTCCAAAACCAAAGTCAGCCTTCAACTTCTACTTCTATGGTACCTACCACTTTACCCAGTAATACCATCACAAACCCAAGGGGTGAAGTTAGAGCCATTACGACTCGAAGCGGACTTTCTTACACACCGGTTCCACCAATTCCACCTCCTCTCTATGATGTAAATGAACCTTTGACTGAAAAGGAAACCGAGGTGACCAAGGATAAGGTGCTACCGAGCACCAAAGACATCCAACCTCCGGTTATCCAAAAATCTCATGATCCGGTTAATCCGGTGAGCAGTCCAATTTCTCCTGAGCCTTCTTCTGCTCAAGTTGATAATTCTCCACCTTCAAAAGAACCTTCTAAAGAGACCCGTCTTCCATATCCTTCTAGGGTAGAGCGTGAAAAGAAAGATTCAAATGACAAAGTGCAAATTCAAAAGTTTTGGGAAATGTTCAAAAAGATTCATGTGGACATTACTTTGGCAGATGCTTTGATTTTAATGCCTAAGTATCAAAAGATGTTGAAAAGCTTGTTGACAAAAACAAAGACCTTGTTGACGAAATAGGAAAAGGACACCAATGAATGCGAATGTGCTCTGCGGTCATTCTAAAAAGCTTCCTGAAAAAGCTTTGGTGACCCGGGTCGATTTCTCATTCCTTGTAGTTTTGGGGAGTTTGTTAAATCACTTTAGGCATCTAGCTGATCTAGGATGCAAGTATCAATCTCATGCCTGGGGTCTATTGGCAAAAACTTGGACTTCCTGATTCTTACAAGTACTAGAATGGTTATAGAATTAGGCTCGACCATTGCCGAAATTTCTCTAAACCCCTTGGGATAGCCGAAAAGTGTGTTAGTTAAGGTCTGGAAAATTTATTTCTCCGGGCGATTTTGTGATTCTAGACTTTGTTGCGGACCCCGGTTCCTTGATACTTGGTCAGACCTTCTTAAGAACCGCACGGTCTTAATTGATGTTTCTCGGGGAAGAGCTAGTGATAAGGGATGGTTTGGAAAGAATAGTTTTTAAACCAGATGGTAGTCAAGACAATGAGTCAATCCATATGATGGATGTTTATGATGACCGGGTCAAAGATGTTTGTGAACCTGAGAGTAATGATGATTCTGCAACATCTACTATTGTTGACGAGTTTGAATCTCTTCTGGGTGACATTATTAAACAAAAGGAAGAACTTAAGGGAATTTCTGACCCAGTCGCTAGAAGAAGGGCTAGTTTTGCAAATTTAGATAAGTGTAAAATCACTAGCCAAGGAAAAGTTATTCATTCTCCTAAAAAAGCTTCCATAAGTGCAATTTCACACATCTTTCCAAACAATAATTTTGAGGACTCTTTCACAATGGGGAATGAGGATCTTAACTGTATTCCAAACAAAGAATTAGACAAAGAGATTCTCATTCCAATCCCAAGAGAGTCCAAAATTGGAAAAGATTGTGATTTTCCTTCTTGTGATGATTTCCAAAGCTTCAAGACTTTTTCAAACCCTCTCTTTGAGAAAAATGATGATTTTCCCTCTAGAAATGACGAGTCAATTCTTAAGGAGGAAACTTTTAAGAGTTATTTGAACCCTCTTTTTGAAGATGACGAGGAAATCATTTCTAATGAGGCATCTAGCATAATTTCTCCTAAGATTGATGTTAAAACCATTGTGTCTTTCTTTGCCCCAATTGGGAATTGTGTGAGAAAATGGGCAACAAGTGAGGTTGAAAAAGATAATGTTGAGGTTAATCATGAAGTTTTCAAAAATGATAGTGAAAATAGTTTGGGATTCATGATGATAAGGAAGAGGAAATTGCCTTCCTAGATGGTTTACTTGAAGATGAAAATTTTTTTGTAATGAATGATAAAACGGTTGAATCTTTTGAAAGAAAAACAAAAGAAGATTTTGAAACAAAAGTTGAACCTGAGAAAAAGAAAGAGTTACAAGTTTTTCATCCCGACATTGAAATACTTGACCATTTGGAGACTAACTCTTATGTCGGGAGTGATTATGTGTTTTATGAGGATTTTAATCTTGTGGATATGATATTCCCCATGAACATTCAGGGAAAGATTTTTGATCCGGGGATAACAATTCATGGGAAATCTTTTGAAAAGGATGTTTTTAATGACAAGAGTTCAAAAGAGTTAGCTCCATCTAAAGCTCTTTTGACTCTTGATGTTTTTGACCCACTCCACCCCCTAAATGGACTCTTTCTGTTACAAAGCATTTTTTCGGGTTCACAATTTCAATTTTGAAAATCTTTTCTATAAGTCTTTTAAAACTGGTCTCAAAAACTGTTTTATGGGTATATCTTTATATCCTTAGTTATTAGTTGGGGAGGTTGTCACCTTATTGGATTTGTGTCTCTCTTTCACCATTGATATTACCCTCCATAAGAAACCTAGTTTGGGAAAAAGGTCAAGGAAACGGGGACCTTATAATAACAAACGCCTTCGTGGGAGGCACCCATCTTTATACCTTTATATTCTTTTAATTTTCTTTCTATTTCTTTGCTTCCCCAGGACACACTTACTTAGGGGGCGAGTATAGCTTGTACTCGGTTTAACAAAAACTAAGCGTTTTTAGTGATGTTTTTGAGCTAACATGTAAAAGAAGGAGAGGAAGCTGGTTCTTTTTCGTCTCTTGTTGGTTGTTTGTGATTTTTTGTCTAGATTTTCTGGATTTTGAAGCTTCATGGTTCAAAAATTGTGGAGACAAAGCTAGTCCTACAATCTCCATCATTGGTTCTCCAATTTCTCTTTCATATATTAGGAAAACTCTTATCTCTTATCCTTGTTTTTATCGAACTATACATCTATTCTTTGGCAAGACCATAGAATTTTTTGTTAAAGTTCCTTTTGACCCTTATTTTTTAAACTTTGGGACAAAGTTGTCATTTGTTAGTTTGGGATAGGATATCTTCGTGGGGGATTTAATTTGACTTGCACTTCTCGCAAAACTTGTTTTGAATCTTTTTGAATACTTTTTGTGAAAAAAGTAAGAAATTTTAAATTTTTTGCTTACAAAGAAAAGCTCAAAAAAGAAGCTCATAGTTTGGGAAAAAACACCTCTTGGTTGGTAGTACGTTGGTGAGAAATCGGATTAATTTTGACTTGACCGGCCCACGAGTGAAAAATTGCCCTAGCTAGTTCTTTAACCTACCTTTTGTAGGGCCAAGCTTTCCACAAATCTATTGCTTTGGATTTTAAAATGTGAAGAACAAGAAATTGATGTAGTTAAAAATAAGTGTATTTGTCATTAAGCAAGGTTTATTTGGGAAAACCTAACAGCTTATATGAATAATTGGTCTTTTTTACTCCCACAAGCTCTTATCACACCTTAAATCTTACGTGCTCTTTTATTTAGCAAGTCAACAATGTCTTTAGAAAAAGTTTACATTTTGAAAAGAATTCATTTTTTTAATATGTAAGTAAAGACTTTTGAGTTTCAAATTTATTAGTTGATTTTTTTTAAAATGAAATTTTCCATTCATCAAAAAAGATAATTATAAAAAAGAATGCCAATGAAGGGGCAATTTTAATGCACAAACAGCATTATTTTTCGTGCCCAATGAAGCATTCGAAAAAATAGAATACAAAAGCTATATGTAGTTTTAATCGTTGGCGTATCCTGTGAGAGAAAGACTCGGATTGGGTCGCAAACTAAGGATTAAAAATATGTACGTTTAGGTCTCAAGTTCGTAGGCATTCATCACTAGGCGAGCTGCGGCCTAAGGTGATGATTGCAACTAGGACTTTGGGATTTCGAAGCTTTGTAGATATGCAAAGGTGTTGTCGCGATAACCCACAAAGTTAGCAGCGGAGTGGGGGTTCGAAACTAAGAACACGGTTGTTGTTGCGATTTCCTATTATGGGAGAAAGGCCCAAGTTGGGGGTTCGAACTAAGAACAACATTCCTTTGCAGAAAAAATAATTATATAGTATAGAAAAAATAAAAAGAATCGGTTAAAAATTTTCATTTTCTCAAATCAATTTAATAAGTTTGTTTCAGAATCTTTTTTAGCCTTTGAGTAGAGGTTTATCTATGTTATTGACACGTCCTCAAGTCGCTTCTTCTCCGACTTGTCTTCAACCTCCTTTGCAGTGACATGTGCCAAAAAGATAGGAAATCCTTTTTGCATGTACTTCTGCGTTTTAGTGCACGAAATGATGTTTAATCGTGTCACATTTCCCTGGTTACTTCCATCACCGTGTATGATTAAGGTTTCATTTCCCCAGGGGATGCGAACAATCTTCTCGGCACACACAATGACCGCTTGGTACTTCGCCAACCAATCCATACCGATTATAGCATCGAAACTACCAAGTTCTACAGGCATTAAGTTTATGTTGAATGGATGGTTTAGGAAGTTTAATGTGCAACCACTAAGGATAGTGTTTAACCTAATTATTCTCCCGTCAGCTAGTTCGACATCATAATAGTGATCTAGGGTAGATGGCGTGATGTCAATTTGGGAGCTAAATGCAGTAGACACAAAACTCCTATCGGCACCCGTATCAAATAAGATATATGATATTTGCTTAATTGTACATTAAATTACCCGGGATTTTGCCTAATAAAAGCCATTAAAATGCCAAAAGAATAGAAAATGTGTGCTTTTGTGTCCAATTGTGCAGGAAAGGATTGAAAAGACAAAAAGAAGCAAAAACGATCAAAAACCAACAAGAAACGGGAAAAAGACAAAGAGTCAAGAGCAAGAGTGAGAAATCAGCCAGAGATCACAGCCGGATCAGCCCGACACAGTCAAAGAAAGAAACAATGAAGTCAAGGACCTCAAAATAAAGTCAAGGGGCTAGTTATGTCAAGTGTTCAAAGATTCAAGGGCTTATTTGGAAGATAGAAGTTTCAAGGACCAAAGTTGCCAAGAGTTGAAAGTGTGTTATAAAGAAGAAACTAGAGAGAAAGAACAACAAGGACTGAAGTTGTCAAAATGAAACCTTCCTTTATAACTAGAAGTGGGCGGTGTGAAAGACAGGGACTCAAAGTGGCAACCTTTCAAAGTTTCAAACTGAAACCCGCTTAACTCGCAACAGGATAACCTCCACAACAACATTTCCCGCCAAATCTTTACACAACCCAACTTCCAAATTTCCCACCCCCGCTCCTTTTTTAAGACCCAAATTCGTTCATACACTCTCCCCAATCACAAGCCAACACGTGTAAACACCCTATTGGCCATGCCACCTCACTAAACTCATCCAACGGCTTAAATTCTCCCACAAATGATCGACAGCTGAGATTGAAAGGAAGACTCTAGAATTCTTTCCCTCCCTTCACCTCTCCTCTATAAATAGAAGGCTTAGACATCATTTTTCTGTTGTTGAATTTTGTTTTAAAACTTTTTACTTTGTAATTTCCCGTTTTAAGCAATTAAGTTTTTGTTTTAAGCAATTAAGCTTTTAAGCTCTTGTAACCTTTTCTTTTGAACTTGTACTTGTCACTTCTAGTAATATCAATGCCTTTTACAAGTGATTGTGTTCTTTGATTTCAATTTCAATACGTTTTTGATCAATAAGCTCTAAATAAGCTCGTTTGAGCTTATTCCTTTTAATAAGCTCAATTTCAGTTAAATTTTGTTTTTAAGCACTCATAATCTCACTCTAATCATTTGTAATCAAAAGTATGATCACTTGAGTTCATAATTCTCAAATTGAAGCAACAAAGAAGTAATAAGCTTTATCTAGCTTATTGAGCTAAAAGCTTGGGTTTAGAGACTTTGGAAGTCACTTAGGTTCACAATTTGAGCCACTCACTCTACTAGAGTGGCTCTAGTTCTGAGACTCCATTATTTTCAGGTTCTACTCCTTTAGATTCAAATTAGCTTAAAAGTAGCTTTTATATTTGCTTATTTCTCATCAAGCTTTGTTTAATTCTCTTCAATATAATGTTGTTTAAGTTTGTTATTAGCTGATTTTAGATTTCATAAGATTTAGTTTGAGTAATTTCAGTTTCTCATTAAATTCTGTCATCTAGTAAGTATAAAGCTAGTAGAGTAAGTAGCTTATTTTTCTAAATAAGCTACAGTTTTTTTTTGTTCAATCAGCTCTATTAATCCATTACAAATAGAAGTAGATAAAAAGTTCAGGTTGATTTAGCTTTTATATAGAATTTAAGTGCATATTCACTTTGACATTTCTCATAAAGGTGTGTTTGGATTAGGCTGGTTTCTACTTCAAAAGTCAAAATTACTTTGCCAAAGCTTTTCCTTTAGTTGAGTTAGAGTATAAATACAAGAGATTAACAGCTTTTAAAAGTTAGAGTTTAGTTTTATAAAAGTTAGAAGTGTAAAAACTCATTGCCAGCACCAGGGCAATTTTCACTGTAATAGGTTTATAATTTGAGAGTTTTAAAAGCAATTTAGAATTCAAAGTTGTTTTGTGATAACCTAGTTGAATTTAGTAAAGAGTTAGTTTGAAAATTTTAGGCTGCATCTTTGAACAAAGCCAATTGCACCAGCATGTCAATTGCATCAGCAAAGCATTCCATATCAGTGTAGATTTTTTCATTTAAAACTTTGAATTTTTCATTTCTTGATAAAACTTTGAAAAATCCTTATATCTAGGTAGATTCTAGAGAGTTAGTATAGCTTATTTCCAAAAGTACAGCATCTAAGGTTCTATAATAAGCCTGTTAGCTTATTGGAGAAAAGCTTAAAATCAGTCTCATAAAAACTTTGCATTTGTCATCTTAATTTTCTCTCTAGTTTTGTTAACTCAAGGTTAATCTTAGTTTAGAATCTTTCAGCACACATCTTAAGCTAGAATAAGCATCTTTTAGTTTCAAGTTTTATCAAGAAATAAGCTCACAATAAGCAAAAATCTAAAAATCTTGTCAAAAGCTTACTTACTGTGACAGAAACTTAAAGGCTTATTTTCTTGCTTATTCTGTTGATAACATTACAAAGTGCTTTCATTAAAGTTGTTAGGAATAAGCTAGTTAACAACTTTGTAGTTTTAAGTTTTTGCTAATTCTCAATTTTTCAATAAGCAAAATAAGCCAAATTCGTAGGGTCTGTTTGGTAGTTTTCTCATAGTTAAGGGGCACCCGTTTCTATTGTAGTGTAAAATTCCTAATATTAGCCCGCCTACCCTGTAGTTTACTTTCTTTCACTTTTTACCCTGTCTTTCTTAATTAAATAAAAAAGTTAATATTTTTGTTTTTAGTTTTATTAATTAGGGTTTATAATTTTAATTAAGCAAATTAGGGTTCAATTAGCCAATAGAAATTGGGGCTTTTTGTTCCATAATTTTTCTGCACCTTTGTAGTTTATAAAAACCATTTTTCTATATTTTTCTTATTAAAGTTGTATTTTCTAGAAATTTAAATAGATTTTAGTTATTACTTTTTCTTATAAAAATCATAAAAAATAGAAAAATAGTTGAAAAATTAAAATTCTTTTTGCATTAATTTTCATTTTAAATCTAGTATTTTTGAAAAATAAAAGAAAAATTTTAGTGTTAATTTTTAGAAAAAGTTTATTTTTGTTAATTAATTAAATCTTAGAAAAATCATAAAAAATTCAAAAATTAATAAAAAAATATTTTTCTTTTTTATAAAATTTTCTTTTGTCATTTAGTGTCTAGGAAAAATATAA
>BQNB010047094.1:12872-40948 GCA_026074375.1 Tanacetum coccineum | reverse complement strand
AGTAAACGCGTAAAACCCTAAAAATAAATTATGAATTTCTTAATGTCATACAATGACCTAAAATACGAGGTGTTATACCCAGACCGATGAGCAACAACAAAAATGACTATAACCGATCACAAATCGAGGGTATGTAGATACTAATGATGATAATTAAGATGAAGATTTTGGGTTAATTAATTTTCAGTATGTTGATCTTTAGAACAAGTATTTAATCTTGATGAAGTAATATAAGGTGCCGTTTGGGTTTTAATTTTGAATAGCTTGATGAAGTAATAGCTTTAAAAAAACTGTTACAAAAACACTAATTTGTGGTTTGTGATATTTGGAACCAATCTACTGAGAACTTTTGAGTATATGTGGTGCCTTTTGGGTTTTAAATGTTATTTGATAAGTTTCATTTTGGTTGTGATTTATGTTATAGTGGAGGTTGAAGGTGGCCGGAGCTAATTGGTGGTGGTGGGGGATTTAAAAAGAATAAAGATAAACTCTAAATTTGGCTAAACTAGAGATATAGCTAAAATGAGCGTTGGATGTTTAGGGTTTGATTGTGATTTGTAAACTGTTAAAAAGAACATATAGATGTAGTTGTGGAGGTAATCATGAAAGAAGATGATGGTGGATAATCATGGTTTTGAGATGAAGATGGTAAAACCGTAAAAGGGAGAAGATGAGATCAATTGTAAAATGACCAAAATACCCTCACGTAGGTTTCACATGAGGGCAGTTAACGTGCGTTACTGAAAGCTGTTAGAGTGAGGGACCAACGACAGAAAACGTTTCCCACTTAAGGACGGACGGTGCAACTTTTCGGTCAAGGGACGATAGGCTGCGGTCAACGCAAACCACAAGGATGAACGGTGTAGTTTACTCTAAAAACACAAAGGCTTTTGATGTTAGCAGATTTAACTTTTTGGTTGCTAGCATTGGATTACTTAATCTCTGAAGATGTGTTTGTTAGAGTTATGATTGATGAGGTTTGAAGATGATATTAGTGATGAATTTGGAGTTAAAACTGATAGTTGTAAAGTTAATGCTGCTAGGCAGGATTTGGTGCTGCTAGGCAAAAGTTAGTACTGCTAGGCAAAAGTTAGTGCTGCTGAGCCAAAGTTAGTACTGCTGGGTTACCGTTGAAGTTCGTTAGAGTTACAACTGTTGAGGGAATTTTGGGTCTATAAAAGGATAACTTCGCTTATAGGTTTCCTTTTTACCTATTTAAGCGCATACGATCACCCAATATTCATTAATACTCTTTCGATTTCAAACCCAAATTCAATTTATCACCGACTCCAACAATTAATCCTCAATTAATCATCTATGGCGGATTTGAAGTTTGTTGATCAACACAATATGGTTGCTTGTTTGGAAAGAACAGAGGAGAATGCTGAGTTTCATCAGATAGTGGACTTTCTTACTACTAGCTCTATTCATTATGCCCTAACTGTAAGTCCTACTATCTATGCTTCCTATATTGAACAGTTTTGGAATACTGCAAATTCTCAAACAGTCAATGATGTGAAGCAAATTCATGCCACAGTTGATGGCAAGACAGTAGTAATATCAGAATCATCAGTGAGGAGTGATCTTCACTTTAATGATGAGGATGGTATTACTTGTCTAACAAATACTGCTATTTTTGAAAACCTTGCATTGATGGGGTATGAGAGTGATTCTGACAAACTTACTTTTCAAAAAGCTCTCTTCTCTCCTCAATGGAAGTACCTCATACATACCATCTTACACTGCCTAAGTTCAAAATCTACTTCTTGGAATGAATTTTCCACTAATATAGCATCTGCAGTCATCTGTTTAGCTACTGGTCAAAAGTTTAACTTTTCTAAACTAATTTTTGATGGTATGTTGAGGAACTTGGATACCAATACAAAGAAATTTTTAATGTATCCAAGGTTTTTACAACTCTTTTTGAATAATCAGATTTCTCTTACAGAACCTTTTAATGATACTTATGAAACACCTAAACATACTAAAAAGGTTTTCACTAATATGAAAAGAAAAGGAAAAGATTTTTCAGGGAGAGTTACTCCATTGTTTGCATCAATGTTGGCACCACCAGTAGTTGGGGGTGAAGGTTCAGGACAACCCTCTGAACCCCAACCACCATCTTCAACTACTCAACCCATAATTGAAGAACAAATCCCTGTTACTGAATTATCATCACCCCAAAATACTCAATCACCTAGGCAAGCCTTACAAAAGGACACTCAGTTACCTCAGACTAGTGTGCCTATACCAAATGTAGCAGATGAGGCTGTCTTTAAGGAGAGGGATGACAGAGTGGTGAGGGCTACCACTACTGCTGCTAGCTTAGATGCAGCACAGGCCAGTGGTAACATAACTAAGACCCAATCCACGGCAATGTCTAATGATCCTCTTTCTCAGGAAATTGGTTCAGGTGACAGACCCAGGTGCCAAGAAGCCATGGGGGGTGCCATTGCTCAGACTAGGTCTGAGAGGGCATCTAAACATTCCTATGATTCACCTCTCCCAGGAGTTAACACACCCGGAAGTGATGAGGAAAGGAATGAACAACAGGATTTGACGGATTTTGTACCACCAACACCCCATGATTCACCTCTCTCAGGAGGTCACACACCTGGAAGTGATGAGGGTAGACCTAACATAAATGAATTGATGGCCATTTGTACAAATTTGTCAAACAGGGTTCTTGCCTTGGAACAATCAAAGACTGCTCAAGACTTGGTGATCAATAAGCTGCAAAAGAAAGTTAAAAGATTGGAAAAGGCACTAAGGGCAAGAACTCCAGGGATGAAGCTCTTCAAGATTGGTACCTCTAGGAGAAAAGGTTTGGATAAGGAGAATGTATCCAAACAGGGGAGGAAAAGTGACAAGACAAAGCCAATGTTTAAAGATAGTAACTTTGATGTACTGGATGATGCAATGGAGAATGTTGAAAGTGGTAGTACTGCTGAACAAATTACTACTGCTGGGGATACACTTAATACTGCTAGTATTAATGTTAGTGCTGCTGGTCCTTCTACAAGTACTACTGGGGATATTTTTGAAGATGAGATGACAACTATTGCTGATACACTTATGGCCATTAGGAGTGCAACACCAAGGACAACTTCAGTAGTGATTCATAATGCTGAAGAAGAACCAAGGAGAGCAACACTAGTACCAACAGTACAAAGCCAAGACAAAGGTAAAAGAAAAGATGGTGGAGCCTGAACCTACTCTAAAGAACCCTAGAAAAGCTCAGATTCAGATGGATAAAGAGCTATCTCAAAGGTTGTTTGAAGAAGAACAAGCACAGTTTTAGAGAGAGCAAAGGATTGTTAGGGAAAGAGCTGCAGAACAAGAGGCCAAGGATGCTGCATTGATTGAACAAATGGAAGATCTTCAAGCAAGGATGGATGCCGATGAGTTGCTAGCTGCAAGACTTCAAGAACAAGAAAGAGAACAATTTTATGTTGATGAACATGCTAGATTCTTAGTGGAAACCATTGCAGCAAGGAAGAAGTTCTTTGCAGCCCAGAGAGCAACAGAGTTTAGAAACAGACCACCAACAAGAACTCAACTCAGAAACCAGATGATTACTTATCTGAAACACATAAGCAAGTACACTTACATTCAGCTGAAGAGCAAGATTTTTAAAGAAATTCAAAAGTTATACCCGAAGGAACAACAATGGATTAATGATTTTGTTCCTATGAGGGATGACAGTGAAAAGAAAGATGATAGCAGTAGCAAGCAAGCAAAAATTAGTGAGAAGAGACCAAGAGCAGAACATGATAAAAAGAGTGTCAAGAAATAGAAACTACAAGATGATGCTGAAAAGGAAGAGCTTAGAGTTTGTTTAGATATAGTTCAAGGGGATGACATTGCTATTGATGTTGAATTCTTGGCTACTAAATATATAATAGTTAATTGGAAGACATACATTTTGATTGAAAACATGATGTATTATCAAATCATCAAAGCAGATGGAAGTTCTAAGAATTACAAAATATTCAGTAAAATGCTTGATGACTTTAACAGATAAGATGTGGTGGATCTACACAGACTGGTAAAAGAAAGGTATGATACAACAAGTCCAGAAGGATATGACTTGTTGCTTTAGAGAGATCTGAAGACATTATTTGAGCCTTGTAAGGAAGATAAAGTCTGGAGGAATCAACAAGGCTACAACTTGATAAGCTGGAGATTATTTAACTCATGTGGAGTTCATGTATTGTTGATGGATAATGGAATTGCTATTCATATGATGATACAAAAGAAATATCCTCTTACTCAAGAAATGCTTTCAAGGATGTTAAATAGAAGACTAGAAGTTGATCATGAAAGTGAAATGGCATTTGAGTTTCTTAGATTTATAAGATCACAACTTAAGAAGTAGAAGAGTGTTTGGATACATCCTCCTAGTGATCAAGATGCTAATAATGAAGAAACTTGATGATTAACAAGATGAATATCAAGTTTATGGGAGGATTGTTAGGAATTAGAAGCCTTCTACAACTTAATGCTGTTGGTTCAAGTTTGTGTTGCTGCTGAAGATTAGAGAAAACTGTCTAAGTCATTAGTGCTGCTAGTGTAATAGTTAGTACTGCCAGTACAAAATGTTAGTACTGTCAGTTTATTAGTACTGTTAGTTATAATAGTTAGTACTGTTAGTTGAAAATAGTTAGCACTGCTTATGTGATATGCATGAGATATATTAGGAATAGATATGCATGATCATGTAACGAGTTTTGTAAGCCCATTAGGGTTTCCTTGGTGTATAAAAGGAACCATACGACATTGATCTAGATATCAAGTTTTCATATTAGTATTCATAGTTTGCATAGCAATCATAGTTGTAACTTAAAATAGTATTCAATATATTGAAAGTTTAGTAAAGATCTTGTTTTACTGTTTCATTATTCTTCTTAGTATTACAAGCTAGATTCCGCATAGTTTATGATATTCTCAATCTTAGTTTCTACTACAGTTGTTTTGGATCTATCCAACATAACTAAGCTTTAACAAGCTAAGTAAGATCTATTCAAAAGGGATCAACAACAACCTATGTAATATATCAAAAGTTTATCGCCCTAACTTAATTCTATACAGAGAAAAAAATTGGTTACATCATTAAGGTAGAAAAAGCAATGAATCAACGATAAACATTATACTCGAAAATGCATATGGGAAAACGTATGTTGTTTCAACATAAGTGATATAAAAAATTAGATATTTATGAGCCATAATTTTTTCGTGCATGACAAAATGAAGCCTAAGCAAGTTACTGAATCACGCAGGCTATAGAGGTACAATATAAATTAGATTTACAAAACCACCACAAAAAAAATATAAGGAAAACTGCACCACCACAACACAAAGTGCTACTGCTAATAGTAAAATCAATACCTGTAATGCTGCAAATATGTGTGGTGAAAATTGGTGCATGCGCCATACACAGGACTCCAACGATAACAACACCAATGGACACGTAAAACATGAATTTAAATATAAGAACACAGACTTGATGAGCATCGGGACTCAAAAGACCACAAAAAAATTTTGGAACCCTAAAGATACAAAAACAAACATAAACACATACTTCCATTTACTATTATACACAACCCATATCATAGCTAAATGACTGTGCGCAAATCGCCAAAAACCACATTACCTGGATGACATATATTTAAGAATAATACCGAAACAAACACCCACATCAGGCACTATAAATTACAACATCCATAAAACAATTACTAATTTTTTTAGGTAAAGGGTTTCCCGGATAAATTTTATTACTTTAAAAAACAATCAAGTACAAAGGATGAGGGCGAGTCCCACATCTCCGCCCGTTACATAGGCAAACATCTTCCTTTAAGGAAGGAACACAACTAGAAGGGACCTAAAAAAAGTAATAATAATACAAGAAAACTATTTCTTCCTACGACCCCTAACTATAATATCCAAATTATCACAAATAGCTTGAAGCTTATCAGGAATATCATGACCTTCATACATATCATCATCGTATGGGTCGTATCCATAGTCATTATTCACAAAAGAGTCCGTTCACTGCTCAAGCAAACTCTGTGTACCATAGCCATCATTTTTAGCAAGAAAACTAGCAATTTCATTATCAATAGACGTAACCTCATCCTCACTATCAAAATCACATGAAGAAGCAACCTTTTCTAATGGTTTACCTTCATCATCCACCAAAGTAACTTTTCCTTCAATAATCAATTTTTCAATCTTATCAATTTTCTCAATAATAGGAGTATTACTAGGACTACTAGCATCCATATTCCAGAACGAAGAGCCACTAGAGTTGGTCGCTTGGCCAGCCAAATTTGAATTTCCTCCATTATTACCAAACTCCACATCATTTTCGACCGAGGTAAGTACCTCAAAAGGGTTTGACTTACTTACCTCTTTAGTAGGTTCCACATTTTTCTTCTTATTTACCCTAGTGTTGGCAGTAGGCTTCTTAGAAACAGGTTGAAAAACTTGTTTTGTAGGTTTAAATCCCATCTTCTGGCCAACCGGAATACCTTTAGGAGTTTAACTAGTATTCTTTAAATTCTTTGTCTCACCAGTACCTAATTTCTTAGGACATTCCTTGTGAACATGACCAAAAACCTTACAACATGCACATCTAGGAGGTTTTCACTCATACTCAACACCAATATTACAAGTATAGTAGCCGTCCCCATTAATTTTAGGCATATCTGCCACAATGTTAAGTTCAATCATAGCTCTAGCATAGCTTGACCTGCCCCATGATTGCATGCACATATCAAACGTATAAGAGTCAAACATTAAAGGAGTACCTAGTACAATGCCACTTAAGCCATCCTCGCTGAATGCCGTAACCAGGACACCATGGAGTTTAACCCAAACTGGAACAATACCAACATCCTCTTTCAATAGGTTCACATCCGGATGCCACTTTTTTAGAATAAGTAGATTATTGAAAATAAACTACAAGCCATTTTCAAGCATTGTATTCAGACCATCTATGGAGTTAAATCGAAAGGATAATAACCCAGTATACGAGTTAAACATTGATCGAACTAGCCCATATTTACCCCAAGTGTTCCTAACATAGTTAGCAACTACAGGGTAAGCCACCCGCTTTCCCAAAAAAATCATACGCAGTATTAGCAAATTGTTCACTTATAGCTCGAATAGACTCCACTAGGACAACCACATCAATCCCATTACCCCCCGGTGTAAACAAAGTACGAAAATTCAATTTAGTCCCACTTGGTTTTCCATTAAAGGACTTGGTCTTTCCTTTATCACAGTCTCGTCAACCGCAATTGGTGATACAACCTCTTTCACAGCATTCTCAAATTCAACAAAAATAGATGGTACGGTACCATCCTTAACTACCTTTATGTTTGAAGCTTTCAAACTCTTCTCCTTTACACCTCTCCCCTCCCCACTACCTTTTTGGCTTAAGAAACCACGCTCAATTCCCACAGAAAAGAACCCCACTCAACGAACTACAGACCCCAACAACATCCGACGATTAGACAATAATATAATAAACCCTAAATAGTTAGGGTTATAACTCGAAAACCAAACCCTAATCAGCAACCATGAGAAAATTAATGATAGGACGATGATAGTTTAATGACACCTGACACACTAACCCTAACAGATAGATTATGATTAATGATAGTTAGGGTATAGATGGTATCAGCAACAAACCTGTACGATAGACGAATTAGAAGAGACCCTAAAACGAAACCCTAATGAATTAAACTAATAATAACACACGAATTGAAGTATGATAGTCATAAGTGAAGATCATAAACAACAGTAAGTGTGTAGTAATAGCAGAATCGATTGGGAATTAAGTTTGGGTTTAAGGGATTTGATCACCAAAATCCTCAAGAGGGTAGGAAGGGTTTTGACTTTTTTTCCAATAATTACTAATTTTATATGCCTTATATAAGCTGTTGTTGTAGCCGATGTTTTCACAGGCAATATAAGGAGTGTCCTATTTGTTATAAATAAGAAAAGTGTTGGTTACTCGGTCATAGTTTATGTTTATTCAATGTCGGTCTATGTATGATGTATGAACATGTATTATCCCACATCACTCCCTTAGGAAAACCCTAAGAGCTACTTTGCTATAAATAGAGGCCTAAAGGGAGGGATGTGGGTTGGTGATTCCATATTCTCCTAATCTAATCTTTCTTTCTTTCTTTCTCTTTCTATCTTTAGGAATTCACTCACCCTCTCTTCTCTCCCTCTCTCTCTCTCTCTCTCTCTCTCTCTCTCTCTCTCTCTCTCTCTCTCTCTATCTATCTCATCTCTCTTTCTTTCTCTCTCTATATTATATAGTGTAGTTTGTATGTTTTGATATCATTATAATTAGTATCAATCACCATGGGATGATTAGTGGTGTTTGTGTGTGTTTAAAGCTTCAAAGTTCATTGTTTTTTCTTCTTTTGTGTTTCATTCAATCAACATCAACAGGGAAGAAAAATATCAATTTTTTTATGTTGAAAAACCATAACGTCTTGATTTTTAAGCTTCCTTTAGTGGTTTAGATCTTAGAAATATAAAAAGGTTTAAACTTTATTTGTGTTTTAAGTGTTTTTAATTGAAAGTTTGTGATTTTTGTTGGTTTCGGATTGGAAAGTAACAACTTGTGCGAACCAATTAGGTTATACAAACTAGTGATCCTAGTTTTGTTGTAGAAGGATACCAAAAACGTGCAAACCATGTTTAAAATAACATCTAGTGAACTTAGTGTGTTGTTTGGTATATCGTTGGATTAGAAGAACAAAAACGTGCGAACCACGTTTCTCCACAAAACTAGCAATCCTAGTTGTGGTTTATTTCTTGTTACACAATTAAGTGAGCGAGGTATTTTTAAATTCTAGAGAACCTGGTAACCGAACCTCGTACGCCGAACTTGTGTGATCAAACCAAGTCCAGCCTAACCTGGCCAACGAATTACTCAGCCGAACCAAGTCCAACCAAACTTGGCCAGCGAATCACTCAGCCAAACCAAGTCCAGCTGAACCTGGCCAGCGAATCACTCAGCTGAACCTGGCTAGTGAGTGACCCAGCCGAACCAAGTCAGCCGAACCTCCAAACGAACCTGCCCAACCGAACCTAAATTAGGGTTTTTAAGGGTTTTTGAAGAATATGATTTTCTCACAAATCTAGCACATATACATACAAAAATAGATAGAAGAGAGGAGAAAAGGAGATATGGTGGAAATGTTTGGATATTCTTGGAAGAGTTTCCTGATTTCACATATTAAACAGACACTCACACACCCACTCTATGTATAGAGAGGGTTTATATCCAAGGGCCGACCATGGGGCTTCTCATGGGCTTCCATGGGCCGGGCTTGAACTATTACATTACTTAGACATACGGACTAGCTTATTGGACTAACCATTACACACTTAATATCGTCTAATGTCACACCCCCAAAGTCTGGTAGCAGCGGAACGGTAACATTAGGGTGAGACGTCATAGCACAATGGATAAGTAATATGAAATGACCTCCAAAGAGACTGATAACATCAAATATTTAATACTTTTTGGTAGAAAAATATCCCGTATATTACCTGCAAATGTTTCACTAACACTCGAAAATAAGATATTTTCTATCATTTTGTAATTTTCAGGTGAAATGCAGGAAAGTAACAAGAAACAAGGGAAAAAGGACTTAAAGTGTAAATATTTGAAGAATGTTACGGCGCAACACCAAATATGGTTACGCCGTAACATATATTAAGCAAGTACGAAGATCAAAGACAACTTTATGGCGTAACACCATATCTAGTTACGCCGTAAACATGAATTTGGAAGGAAATCTTACCATAGATAGAGTTACGCCGTAACAGGTTCGATACCTATAAATAGAGGCCTCATTCAAGCTATTTCGACATCACTTCCTCCACAACCAATTAGAGAGGCGACAAAGGCTTCAAACCTTCAAAGAATTCCACCTGAAGTCTAAGGGAGATCACACTTTACTTACTTTTTGTATTTAATCGTTCAAATACGAATACTGTAAGAATTTTGAGTTTTTAATCTATGATTTCTTCTATTTCTTGCTGTGTTTCAGTTACCATGAGCGTCTAAGCACTTAAAGTGCTGGTCTAGTTATGTAGTTACTTTTGTTATGATTGTTTCCTGTTATATTATGGTTTCGTTAGATATTCCTTCACTATCGTGTAACCCTTGGTTTTGGTAGTACGAGTGGTTTGGACCTGGCTTGCCCTATTATTAGATTATCTTGTCAACATGGGATCCAACGGGCACTAGGGAGGATCTATGAATCCGACCCCTAGTGTAGGAACTAACTGGTCACCGCACTTACCACTCAATATACTTAAAAAGCACAGGAACTTTTTCAGAGAGGGTTAATAATATGTATAGGTTATTCAATCAGTTTTAGGAATAGTTGGGATTAATCACTGCAACCTGGATATCCTACCTCCTATACGATTTGGACTGAGTCAGAATCGCGAGAAGTATAGGATAGACTACATCTGCATATTCAAGTCTATCGACCTTAGAAACCACTAATGAAACCATAGTTTCACATTGCACATAAAAACGTTTTCATAACAGTAGTAATGAAGTAACTAGGTTAGCACGTTTTCTATCTTGATATCTCCTAGTCCTTTTATTTTCAGTACTTAATTTTATTGTTATTTTAAGTTTCTTTCAATTCAAATCAAAAACCATTTTCTAAACGTGACATTTCAAATTAAAACTAATTACAACTTAGCTCTAGGGACGACCTCGGATTTACCATTCTATACTACCCACGATCGGGTTCTCTTCCCGTTAGTGCGTTGTCAGGTAGATCGAGTTTTATAAATTTAAAACTTGGTAAAAATATATTTTAAAATAAAATATGCATCAAGTTTTTGGCGCCGTTGCCGGGGAGCTCAAAATTAGTAGTAATTTGAATTTTTTTCAATTATGTATTTTCTCACTTCGATCTATTCTCTAGGAAACATCATGGATAAGGGTGACATTGAAGATTTCACCATTGAACAGTATCTTAGACTGACACAAGAAAGTCAGACACCTAAAAAGATTGAAGATATGACTATCGCTGAGTACTTGAAATACGATAAAATGATGAACATGAACTACATCAGCAATGCTAAATCATATTTTCCTACCTATTTTGGCAAAAGTACACCAATCCATGACCCAATACGGGAATTTTCTCACTACTTTAGTCCTAACCAACTAGGCATCGAGTCTGATTGTGATTCGAAAGATATGGAGGAAGAGGTTGAATACATGACCGACGATGAAATAGTCATGAGTGAGCAAGTGGAAAGTAACCATGGGTATACTCGGAACATTCAGCACTTTGAAGAAAAGGATGACGTTGACGAATGTATGAACGTTGAGATAAAAAACACATGAGTATGCAGGGAGTGGAGAATATGAAGGATGCCTTAATTAGCATCATTAAGTCCATTAGACAGGAAATGAAAGATGGTATCATGAAAAGGCAATTTGAAGCCTCAATAGCTAGTGTAAGTGGTGAAGTATCTTTCATCGCCAGTAATAAAGTGGACAAAGATGACAAGAACACTTCAGATACCGCATCCTGTCAGCTACCCATAGAACTGAGCCCAAGAAGTTTTCTTCTTCCTTTTGATATTGATAACCATAGTTTTTATGCTATCACCACATTAGATGCTAAGGATAATATCATGCCACTAAAGGTCTATGAATACCTTGGTTTAGATAAATTCAAAGGTACAAGTACCGTTGAAAATACCATAGGAACTAATGAGCCCCTAGGAACTATCGATATCTTGGTAAAATTTGGGACGTTAGAATTTATGTGTAATTTCGTTATAAAAATGGCTGATGATTTTATAATCTTAGGAAGACCATTCCTTGAATCAACTCGTGCCCAAATCAATGTGTTCAACGAAGAAATTTCATTCGAAATAGGAAGCGAAAAATTTAAATTTAATATGAATTCTCACCAGTGCATCGAGAAAATTTACATGGTAGACATTGGACAAGATGATGAGACCTTTAATCCTCTTGAAATAGGAATAGACTTATTCTCTTATGAATCCTATGCATGCTTATAATTTGAACAACGAACTAAGTCTTATGGCACTCCTAACCCACATGATGAAATAGCAGAACCAATTAGTTTTTCACTAGATAAAATAGGATTATATAAGATATGGCATGTATGTAAACCCGTTCATGTAACCTATGATGATGGAAATGGTGAAGATTGTGGGATGTGGCCGACATGTGACCCTGGCTCAAAATTCTGCTTTGGATATAATGAAGTGTTCGGGGTAAACAAACAGGGGACACTTAGGATGTGGATATGTTTTTGCGATCATGAAAGAAGAACCGTGAAAGGGAGTTACATGTGATTTGCCGACTTTCTATAGGTACGTTATGGACAACAGAAAATCGATGATACAACACGGGAACAAAGGTATTACAAATGGGTAGCCCAAAACTATGAGTTTAGTAAACACATGACCCTTACATCGACAAACTTGAACGATCATTACCCTTAAAATACAAACGATCCAATACCAACACCACAGGGACATCAGGAACAAGGAAATGATGAACTGCGACTAATAAGGCCACGTTCATGCAATTATTCATTTAAGGAATGGCTAAAAATCAGGATTGGACATAACAACCTACATGAATCTGATCGAGAATTTATTTTCAACGAATGGATTCTTGATAGTTACGATGTTAAGGAGGAATATGCAAGGGAGATTGGTAACCCATATTCCAGAATATTTGACGAATATAACAGGGTGTTCAATAATGAGATTGAACATTTGTCAAATGAGTACATTCTAAGAATAGGAAAGAAAGGGTATGTTCTAGATGATGTATGGGAAAAATGTTGAAACTACAAGAAAACCAATGAAGCATGGCATGACGAGGGATACGAGGAGGATGAAATGTGACGAAGTGGAGACGAAAAGACCGATTACGATCCCCCTTATGTCAACATTAAAACTTTTGAAGTAAAAAATATTATTTTAAAGGAGGACGTAGTTTTATATGCATCACTGATCGTGAGGATGAAGCCCTACCATTAGGATGTGTGAATGGAGTACGATTTAAAGCTATGATAAGGAAAAAACTATAGGGCAATGAGTATGTTCACGAAGTAACATAGAAGGGGCATGAGTCTAACTTAAAGACTCGTTAATAAACAAAAGAGCTTGTCGGGAGACAACCCGTCCTTTATTTAATGAAATTTCGTTTTTACATTAGTTGGTTTGCATGTTTCTTACTTTGTTTTGTAGACTTAAGTAGCTAGGAGGCAATTATCGAGACCGGCTTGACTCAAAATTATGTGGTAACTTTGCTGAATCTGTAATAGTTACGGCGTAATAACCTTAGTTTACGCCGTTACCACTAAAGTTACGATGTAAACTGTAACACCCCTAAAATGGGTTGCAGCGGAATATGGGTCTGAAAGTGTTACTTCATAGATCAATATCATAAGATATGAGAACGACCTCTATATGAGTCATTTAAAAATGATACATTAGATTAAATAAACTTGTTTGTTACAAAAGCCCGAAGCTTAAATTGTTCATCCATGAAATTGTAAAGATTTTAAGACATAACAGATATTCCCAAAATGTAATGCACCCAAATCTTTATAGTAATGACTCCAAAATGGTGACCACCAATGTATCCTTGTTTCTCGTACCTTATTGACCTGAGGAAAAAAACATGCTTTAAAACGTCAGCATAAAGTTGGTGAATTCATAGGTTTAATAAATGTATAAAGTAGGACCGCAAGATTTCCAAATGTAAGACATGTAACACATACAATATCTCAAAAGTAATTACGAAATGCACTAAGCTCATGACACTGAAGCTACAACATATATGTATGCAATTTAATGCAAATAATGTGCCTGTGTAGATGTTCAACCCGCAAAATCCAAATTGTTCCGACATGGTATACATTCGTCGTTTTGGACCTCCGAAACTAGTGAGCGCTACTCACCCGAACGGGGATGTCAATCCCAAATAGATATATTCATAACATTCGCGCTTACAATCTAGTAATTAACAGTTCATGATTCATGGGGATAGTGAGTTATAGCTACTTAGGCAAACTCGTAATTTGTATAAAGGTGTACTTGCGTCCAATCATAAAACAATGCATGTTTCTCACCCCAAAGTTGTAAATCAATGTAATTGTATAAAAGCGGGGCTATGAACTCACAGTAAGTGAATGGTTTGATTATCTAAATCAAATAAGTAGATCGTCTCGAGAAATCCGAATGCAACCTAATTAATAATAGGCCGTATGAGTATAATGTATTTTATATAAATAAAATATCACATGTTATATAGTTACACCACCACCTAATAGTTCTTGTTTAATTTTAAGAGTTGAAATAATAATTAAATCGTACTTTGTTAAATAAAAGTATATGTATTTGTATTCGTAAAGAAAAAATTATTTTTGTTCATCAATGTATTATTTGTTTAATATATGATTTAATATTTTTATTGAATATGTATTGATATTATATAATTAGTTTAATTATTTTATAAAATAATGTATAAAAGTAAAAATAGTGCACAAGGTTTTATAAACCTCTTACCTTTATCGTTTTAACTCCGTTTTATACGTTTCTTATGTCCACGGTTTCGTATTAAGAAAATATTATATTTATAATATTTTAGCCACTGATGAACAGTAACTTTTACTATTTCTGTAAATTTTATAAAACTACTTTTATGTAATTAATTATATAAAATTTGCAAAATTTCTTGTACAACTAGTATTCTTAAACCTATAGGTACCTTAAAAATGACAACTTTTTGGTTTTTAAGCCGAAAATTTCAAAATCAAGATTTGTACTTTATATGGTCTTTGAAAACAAAAGATGAACAAAAATAAGTTTTTCTTTGATCAAAAGCTAATACACCTATATCCAAAGATACTAGATCAACTTTACCTAAGTAAATTGAAGGTCCTTACTAAACTGAATGGATCTTTGCAGCCTATAAAGGATGATAGCCAAGATGTATAAATACAAATGACAATATGGAAACAATGACTATGAATACAATATGTTAATGCGGAATCTTAACACAGGTACTAAGAAGAACAATGAACAACTGAATAACAACTTTGTTAAAGTGTTCTTGAGGATTACAGATTGCTAACTATGATATTGTGTATATTTGCTAAGCTTCTGTCAAAAACTATATCTAACTATGCCTAGGGTTCCTTTTATATATTAAGGATAACCCTAAAAGGCTTACAAATCTTTTTCTAACCAACCACCTCTCCAAGGTATGGAGAGGTGTATTTATACTCCTAATTGGCTGGCCATGGGCCTTATAAGGCTTTCCATGGGCCTTTGGACCATATTAGCTTATAAACTAAACATTGACTAACTACGGGCTTTGACTAGTTAATATTGAAAGTGACCGAGACTTTTCTTGTTCCTAACATATTTCTTGCTCCGGATGACTCGATACCACCGGGTATTAAGAATGATGACTACGACTCGGAGGGGGATGTTCTTTTTCTTGAAGAATTACTTAACGATGATTCTATTTCCCTTCCTGAGTATGAATCATTTCACGTTGATATTTATAATGTTCCATCATCTCCTCGTCCTCCTGAAAAACCTCCAGATGATGATGTTTACTTTGATATTGAGCCCAATACGGGAGTTTTGACTACAAAAGTGGTGGATGATATTTTTGATAACTCAATAAGAGAACTTTATGTTTATGTGCCTAATGTTTTACCCTCCCTTCCCCCCCTTTATCCAGTGTTTGACACTTTGCTTCCATTTTTATCTGAAAATGAGGACAAAGTTTTCAATCCTGGAATTCTCATTTCAAAAGAGGAGAAAACTCCTCATCTTCTATCTCATCGGGGCTTTAAAGTTTTTCAGCTTATTAATGAATGCCCAATGATGATCTATGGAGAGGACATTCCTATATTGGATGTTCCGTTTCTCCATTTCTATCCTTCTTGACTAACTCAAGTATAGGGGATCGAGTCAGGCTCAAGACTCGGTTAACAAAAATAAGCGCTTCATGGGTGGAAACCCATGATTATCCTTAGTAGTAGTATATTAGTATAATTATTATGAATAAGTGTGTTATTATTATGTGAGGAGGCTCGCCTCTTCCTTTCTCGTGTTTCGTGTTTTGTGTTTTATGTCCAGGATTGCCCGGATTTTGAAGACTCCCGTGCTCGTGGTTTTGTCCATCGTTCACTTGATCTTCTATTCTTCGCATGCTTATATATAGGAATCTCATATCCTAGATCTTATTGATTAACGTTTATCTATTAGCATAATCAATAAACGGCTTTAGATTTGCGTAGAAACCCCTTAATATTTGAATTATGCCTTGAAATTAGTATGGGGGTGACAGTCTCACATTGAGGACAATGTGTAGTTCTAGTATGGGGGGATCTTTCGATTTGATCTTACTTGCATTTGCCTTGTCTTCACGTAACCCTATTTTTCCACCAAAAATAGCAAAAATATGCCAAAATTAAAAAAATCAAAAATAAAATAAGTCTTTTGACATGTAGTTTTGTCTTTTTAAGGAATAAATTTTGACTTGATCGAGCATGTTGCGCTCTAGCTTGCCCCTTAACTTATATAAATTTAAGCTTTTGCTAGTCTTTTATACAAGAAGCTTTAAAACGCGAATTTTAGCTTGAAAAAGCCAAGAGTTTGCAAGATTCCATAATTGACTTTAAATATGCAAAGCTTGTTTTATTAGACTAAGCATTCGCGGATCTTTTTAGTAAAGATTTTAAATTTGCGAAGAATGAGAAATGATAGAGTTTTATATAAGTTAGATGCTAAACATAGAGTAGTTGGATCTCTTTCAAGCTCATAGAGGTTAATTGTGGCTTTTTGCTCCCATCAACTTAATAAACTTTATATAATTGTTAAATAAATAAAGTTACTTTAGGTTTTTGCGATTCTTAGTTTAAATCACTTCGTAGAGATTCCTTCTGGTGAAATTAAGGTACACATCGAGGTTTTGTCAGTGTTGTGGGGAAATAGGCTACCGATTCTTGACGGCTCGCTACCGTTGTCTAGGTAGTTAAAAGACCACAAGACTTGAAATTTGGCTAATAATAATATATAGTTATAGTAATAAACCGATCGCAAAATAAGGACCCTATCCTTCTTGTTGGCTCACAATGATGTGGTAGTCGTTTTTTTTAAAGGGTGGAGGTCAATAATAATAATAAAAACTGTCGGGCTGATAAAAGTGTACTGCCTTTGCCGGCTCACCAACCCGATGTGGCAGTAGTCTTCACACGAGGCCTATAGTAGGGAATAATAATCCGAGATGATAAAAGTTTGTTGCATTTGCCGGCCACAACTGATGTTGCAGCTTCTAAAAGGTCGAGAAATTTACCGGTCAAAATAAGACTCCTGGGTCATGGTCGGCTCGCATACTGATGAAGCAGTTGTTTAAAGGACCGAGGTTTAATAATTACGCAATAATAATAATAATAATAAAGCCAAATTTCGACTCTGGGGTTATCTTACTAAAGCCTCCGTCTCTGGACTCGTAGTTGAGTTGTTTCGGATAAAATAAAAAGGATAGCCCCTAAATCGTGTGAAATTAGAACCTTAATGTGGACCTTATTCTCACCATATCGTCTCTTTTAGAAAAGATTTCAAACTAATGGTGGTCTAAAGTGGGTTTACTTTATGTGAATAAGACATTAATTTATTTGTCACCAATAATAATAATAAAATCTTTAGAGGATCTAGGAATAAGGGACGACGGAAAGTGTTCATTCACACCTGGCATTTTGAGTAGTGTTAGCATTTAAACTTGTATTTAACAATGATTTCGTTTTTAAGCTTGGTTTGGGGCATGTGAAAAATCAAGGATGATGAATTTATCCTTTTAGTGTTTCTTGTTCCGTAAAAGTTATGATATAAATGAATAATAATAAATGCATAAAATGGTAAAACTAGTAATTTTTTAATCCCCTTAGATGAACACTTAGCTACTTTTCGAGGTAATTAGTCTAAGGGGATTGGAATTTTTGGTTTTCTAAGTGTGTTTATGACATTGCGTGAGGACACGGCAATAGCGTAGTATGGGGGATTTTGATATGTGCTTAATCACATTATCTTTTTATCTTTTATTAATAGCTAAAAAAGGATCCAAATAATAACCAATAAATACATAAAAATGCATTGTATATGTTTGTTTTGTCAATTATGTCTTGTAGGTAACGGATATTACACAAAAGGACAAAAAATAAAGCAAAACGGACAAAACCGAGCCCGGGAATAGAAAGAGCATGAGAAATCGAGGCCGAAGGCATATACATCCTTAATGGGCTAACCCGTACCAATTTTATTAGGCCGGGTCAGCCCGTTAAAATGTTACCATATTCACTTATAAGTCACAAATCCAATACAAATAGTCCAAATCCAAAATCACTTTAACCTGGCCCAATGAAATAATAAAAAGCCCAATCTCCCTTGGTCAAAACCTAAACCCCACTCCCCAGTCCAAAGTCAAAACGTGAGTTACTATATATCTTTTTCACACTTCCCTCCCTCTTTTACATAGAGCAACAACACACGCAGGGTTGAATCTCATTCACCCTCCACATTCCTGGCTTCTAGAAGAGTTCACCTGACACGTCTGGCATTCACTTGACACGCTGGCAATCCTCAAGGCCATGATTGGTTGAGATACGTGTGTAAGAGATCCAAGGGCTCAAAATGATGGATGAAAGGTTGTTTTGATCTAAGGGTCTGGAATGAAGCTTATGAGACGCTCTCAAAGGGCTAGAAGCTTCATCATCTCACTATAAATAGAGAGGCTGTCACACAGAGATTATCATCTTGAGTAGGAGTAGGAGTAGAGTAGTATAGCTTATTTTCAGCTTATAATCTTTTAGTTATTGTATTTTACTTTTCAAAGCTTGTAATCGTTTAAATCATTAATAAAATTGAAGTTTCTTTTTAAATTGTGTCTTTTATTCACGTTTTACTCTTACGCAAACTTGTTTTAAATGTGTTTTAAAAAAACTCAAATAAGCTCATTGCCTTCTAAGCTATCACTTATTCAGTTAAGCTTGTTTTAAGCTTAACTGAATAAGCTCATCACTCAAATTACCTTAAAAAGATCATAATAAGCTGTTTGGGATGATAAGCCAGAAATGGATGGGCTTATGACTTTCTTACCAGCTTATCTTTGATAAGCTGAAGCTAGTTGTAAGCTCTATTGAACATTTTTTTTTCCTTGTTTAAGCAGAGGACTAAGGTACACTTGCTTTTACTCTTTTTAAGCTTAATTAATGTTTCTGCTTATTATGTTGCTTATTTTAGCTTATTCATTGTTTAATTGTGCTTAATCAGTCTTTCTTTAACTTAATGTGTTATAATCTCAGCTTAAAAAGAATTAGGATTTGTTTTTTTAAAGTTTCAGTTAAAACTGCTTGAATAAGCAGTTAGTATTGCTATTAGAGTTAGCTTATTTCTAGGGCTTATTAATTAGAGATTTAGGCTTATTTGTCTCCATCTAGCTTAGTTCTTAATCTGTTTTCACTGTTTAAAGCTTAATTTGTTCTGTCTTAACTTAAAAATGGCTTTTAATTTTTTAAAGGGGTGTTTGGGACAAGTAGCCTTAACATAGTTAAGACTGCTTGTGTAGCTTTTTGGTTTCAAATTCAGTTTTAGTAAGCTCATTTAAGTTCTAAATGTTAGTTTTCATAAGCTAAGGTTAAGTTTAGCTTAGTTTTCAAGTATGATTAATCAAAAGTCCAAATCTGCTAGTTCAAAATAAGGTCTTAACTATTTGAATCTTAGAATGCTTAAGGTGTAGTTTTTTGAGTTCAATTTATGGATGCTTATGCATTAATATGCATCTTTTTGAAGTTCATAGTCTTTTTCACGTTGAGTAGTGCTTATAACTAGTTATGTGTGTGTGTTTTTTGGGTTTCTAGACAAGTTTGATTGCATGGGTGTTTTTTACTTCTTCATCCCACATATGACCCATTCATATTGCCTCCTTTAACAAAGCACTTTGGAATTATCATCCCACTTGAAACAACTAAGAACTAAAATCGGCTAACATCAAATGCCTTGGTTAGTAAGTCAGCTACATTGTCATTAGTGTGGATCTTAAGCACCTGTATTAACTTCTTCTCATAAGCATCTCGTAGAATGGTGCCAAATTGCAATATGCTTTGTCCGAATGATATACCAGATTTCATTACAATGCACAAATGGTGCTTTCATGTTTACAATGTAGATCTTTGTGTTCATGAAGTTAACCCATAGTCTAGCATTTGATTTTGAATCCATAATACTTACCCACAGCAGCTTGCAGCTGCAACATATTCAGCTTCTGTTGTTGAAGTGGCCACAATGGTTTGCTTTTTGCATTGCCAAGTAATGAGTCTCCTTCCAAGAAATTGACAACCTCCTGTTGTGGATTTCCTGTCAAGATTTGCACCAGCAGAATCACATATCTGAGTATGATCCAGAGTCAAATGAAGATTCTCAGGATACCAAAGCCACATTTGGGCTTTGCCTTTAGGTACCTAAAAATTCTTTTGACAACACTTAAATGAGAGGTCTTTGGAGTGACTTGAAACCTAGAACAAGCACAGACTGCAAACATAATGTCAGGCCTAGAAGCAGTCACATACATTAAGGAGCCAATCATTGACCTATAGAGATGAACATCAACATCATTGGCTTCCTCATCTTTGACTAAAGGCTTCTGAGTCTCAATTGGTGTACTGGCAGTCTTTACACTTGCAAAGTCAAACTTCTTCAGGATTTCAGCAACATACTTATCCAGTAATAAAAACACCACTGGTTTCTGTTTGACTTTAGGCCAAGAAAGAAGTTAGCTCTCCCATTGAACTCATCTGAAATCACTCTCATCAAAGCCTCAAATTCATCACACCAAGACTTGCTTTGTAGAACCCAAAGATGATATCATCCACATAGACTTGAACTAAAATGATATCATGTTTGTCCTTCTTTAGGAAGAGAGTTTTGTCAATTGTCCCTCTTCTGTATCCATTCTTTAACAAGAAAGTGGATAAAGTAGCATACCATGCTCTTGGAGCTTGATGTAACCCATACAGAGCTTTAACCACTTTGTAGACTTTCTGTGGATACTTAGGATCTTGGAAACCTGGTGGTTGAGAGACATACACCTCTTCATCAATCTTGCCATAGAGAAAGGCACTTTTCACATCCATCTGATAGACTATAAAGCCCATATATGAGGCAAATGCTAAAAAGATCCTTATGGCTTCAAGCCTAGCCACAGGAGCAAAAACCTCATCATAGTCTATTCCTTCCTCTTGCCTGTGTCCCTGAGCAACCAATCTAGCTTTGTTCCTGACAACCACTCCTCTTTCATCCTTCTTATTTTGATACACCCACTTTGTACCGATGGCCTTTTTCCCATAAGGCAAATCTACTAGGATCCAAACTTTTTGAATCTCAAACTGCAACAATTCTTCTTGCATAGCATCAACCCAGCTTTCATCTTCAAGAGCTTCTGAAATCTTCTTGGGTTCATGTTGAGATAGAAAACAAGCAAATAAACAATGATGAAAGTCCTTATGATTGTTTCTCCTTTGCTTTTGAACATAACTAACAAAAGCATGAGCTTCAGAACTTTTATTTACTTTGCTTCTAGTTTGTACTGCTGAAGTTGGATCTCCTAGGATAAGTGTTGAAGGATGAGAGGGATTAATTCTTGATGTGGGAATAGGACTAACATTCACAACTGTTTCCAAATTTGTGAAGTCAGCCACTGCACCCTCATCATCATAAGATGAATGTGTAAAGATACCTTCAGTAGCATCTTCATGAATATCCTCAAGTGGAGGTATTTCAGAGTCATCTTCTTGTGAATTGGTTGATTTAGTACTGGCAGTACTAACTGGTATGCTAACAGTATTAACCAAGTTAGTACCGCTAGCTTTAGCTGTTGTGCTAACAGTACTAAAAATGTTAGTACTGCTAGACTTAGCAGCTCTTGCTTCAGTAACCAAGTTCTCAGTTTCTTGTTCAAGAGTCTTCCTGAGAGCTTCAGCTTCCTCATTAGCAACCTCTTCTTGCCTTTGAAGACTTGCAAGATCATCTAGAAAGATTTGTTCTTCCTCTCTTGGACCTCCTTTCTTTGTGGAAGAATAGGAATGCCATATTGGCAGTTCAAAGCAGTCTTGATCAGTTTCAACTTCTTTTTCAGAATCCCCAACACCAAATTTTTGACCCTTTTGGCCTGTAAATGTGGTTAGATTCTCGTAGACCTGCATTAATTTAGCTGATTCTCTGATCTAAACGAATGATAGTTCATAGAATCAGTCATATAAATCAAGACAAACAACAATTAGGTCTATTCCTTCAACATTGGGTTTGTTTTCTAAGAAGGTTTATGTGCAGGTTTTTCTTCAACTCTTTTGGTTACTAAATTGTATACTCTAAAAGCCTTGCTTTTGATAAGAATACCAACCAAAATCCCTCATCAGATTTTCCAGCAAACTTGCCCAAGTGGTCTATGGTGTTCAAGATGGTCACATGGCACCCAAAAGGTCTTATATAACTTATAATTGGTGTCTTACCAGTTAAAAGTTCATAAGGTGTCTTATTATGAGGCTTGGTCACTAATACCCTGTTAAGAACATAGCAAGCAGTACTTACTGCTTCAGCCCAAAAAGTGTTAGGTAAAAATGAATCTGCAAGCATGGTTCTTGCTGCCTCAATAAGGGTCCTGTTCTTTCTCTCAGCAACTCCATTTTGTTGTGGAGTTCTGGCATTGCTATATTCCCTCTTGATCCCTTTTAAACCACAGAATTCATTAATATCCCTGTTTTTGAATTCTGTTCCATTATCACATCTAATGGTTTTAACCTTTTGATTCAATTGGTTTTCTATTTGTCTTATAAAGTCTTTAAGGATTGCACTAGTTTCATCCTTAGATCTTAAGAAAAATGTCCAACTAAATCTGCTAAAATCATCAGTGATAACCAAACAATAGGTCTTATGGTTTATGCTCCGTATAGATGTAGGTCCAAACAAGTCCATATGAAGAAGTTGTAGGGTGTGGCTAATAGAGCTAACTAACTTGGCCTTACAAGAAGCTTTGTGTTGCTTTCCTTTCTGACAAGCAACACAAGTGTGGTCATTTTGAAAAAGCTTTGTAGGTAAACCTCTTACAAGGTTTCCCTTCACAAGTCTATTTAAATTTTTGAAATTTACATGACCCAACCTCCTATGCCATAAGTTAGATTCATCAGATGTAGCCTTTGCAATCAAACAAGCCAATCCTCCTAAAGGAACAATGTTCTCTAAATTGAAACTGTACATATTGTTTTGTTCTCGGGACCTATAAATAATATTTGATTTTCTCAGGCAACTTAAAGTTGGAGTCAAAAATATGCATCAGTGTCAGTAAAAGAACCTTGTTCATTTTGTCACACATTTGTGACACAGAATAGAGATTGAAATGCTGATGTTCTTTCACAAAGCTTACATCTCAAATTCAAACTTCCTGTTTGATTTTACCTTTCCCAGTCAATTATCCCTCTAACTCCCTCAAGGGAACAGGGCCACATTAATGGTCTTGTTGTCGGCAATGTATGCCTGTTTCCCTGTCATGTGCCCCTTGGAACATCACTATCACAATTATTCATTTATTCTTTAAAGTTCTGTGTGGATTTTCCTGACTTTCAAAGAAAGAGTTTAGTCTCTTTTTAGGGACCCAAGCTGTTTGGGCTTGAGGTTGTCATAGTGGATCTTCTTAAAGATTGAATGATTTCTAAGGCTAGATCCACCATTGTATTTGAGAGAGGATATATTGTTGTAATCCAGGTTTTAGATCCATTTACAACTGGCTGAGGACTTAACAGCAATGACCCCATTTTTCCCATACAGTACTAACTGCCTTTCTTAGCAATATAAATCTTTTGGTTTCGTCATTTTTGTTCTTTAGTACTGTTGTTCTTTTAAAGGCTTGAGGATAGTGAATGAGTTCCTTGTTAAAAGGCAATTTTGTGGTCTTACATCAATTCATAGATGGGCTGTAACAGTATTAACTTTGTGCAGTGCTTGTTAGTACATAAAAATAAAATTGTCTGTATGTTAATATTTTGTCTAGCTAGTACTAACATAAGTTAGTACGCTAGCTTTTATCAGTATTACGGATTAGTTCAGTTCTTGTTTGACTAATGCCAAAGTGACAAATGGATGTTGTTTATTTACTCTTTGAGTATTGTCCATATGGGTTTCCTCTATTTCTTGTTGGTCTTTTCCCTTGAACATACCTTAGACTATGTTGTTTATGTAGCTCATCTTGTTTAGCCAATTTTACATGAATTAATCACCATCTCTTATTAAATGACTAAAACTCCCACAGGACAAAACATGCTCTTTCAGTAATCCCGTCTCTCCATTGTATGTTGTTAACCTTAGGTTTTTGACTATGTGTTGAACTATTTTAACATTTTTTTTTTTCACTAGGAGTTTTTACATGCTTGGTAGCAAAACTAGGTGTGTCAAGATCTTCTATTTTTACATACACACATGCTCAATCATCTTCATCACTATCTTTGATTCAGACATCTTCAATGATAGGAGCATCAGACAATACCTATAGGTAGAACTTTACATGTGATTCTTTGACATACTGGTTCAACTCCTAAATTCAGATGTTTTATGTACTAATGTTAGAGTCACAGGCTATTTCAAACTTCAGTAGTTGGAGTAGTTCATTTGGTTGAGTCTTTTCTGGATATATGTATATTTTGAGTCATTCTATTTCAATATCAGGGTCCAGAGGGCAGATAATTCCTGTTCAATGGGTGGAGGAACTGCTTGCATTTCCCAAGTTTTAAATGAATCCTTTTATGCCAAAGGGTGGTTTTTCATAATCATTTGCATTTGCACCTATTAGACACTTTGAAAACTTCATTTTAATAGCTCAAATTCCCGACATATATCTATAATCAATACCAAGCCACAAACTTATCTCTGGCACTCATAGAATTAATTTGCAATTTTACCAAGATTTTTTGAAAAAGGATTACATTTGTGTACTAATTACATCAAATTAATCTTTTTCCTTTGAGCTTTAGCAAACAATGTTCTTATGGTATGTCTTAGAACATCTGTTGTTATCATTAAATCTATTTTCATAAATTTGATCTTTTGTTATACCAAAGTTGATTTTGTTGATGGACTAACTAGCTGTGCTTCAAACTTTCTTAAGGACCATTTAGTATAAGCTTAGATTTTAACACTAGCATCACTATGTTGCTCTTTGTTTGAATATATACAGTTTTTAATGTAAGCATAAGATCTTTGCATCATTTGAACAGGAAAGTACCTGGTGTCTGATCATGTGATGTTGTTAGCCATGAAAGCTATAGTTATCTATTATCTTCTGAATGAGTCTGTCCAGGTCAACATCATTCTCCATCACTGTCACTAATGCTTACTCTAGATTCTTCTTTCTTTTCCTGTTATGTTTTCATTTTCTATTGCTAGTTCTTTCATCCCCTTCTCTATCCCAGTATTCCATCCTTCTCCTTCCTTCTATCTCTTCCTTCGTTCTACACTCTCTTGCAAAATGCCCTGTTTTGTGGCATTTGAAGCATTCCACTTTAGTTTTATCAAAACTCCAAACAGGTTCTTTTGCATCTAACTGTAGGTTTCTACCCGTCTTCTTTTGGGACTTGTTTATTCTCATGGGAACATTGCCAACTTTGCATTTCAAGTCATTTCTTGAGACATTTTTCATCAACCTGATCTAAGTCCTCATGATCCAGTTGAGGACAACTAGATTGACTTGCAAGCAAGGAATATGATGATGTTGATGGTTGTTCATGCTTTAAACAATGACCAGAAGAGTGGGACACACCATAAGCAGTACTAATCTCATTAGTATTGTTGGTTGTTTCAGAGACGAATGCTATATTTTGCAAGTTGGATGATGATGCAGTAGAGCCTTTCACATCATTTTCAAAGACTCTTAGATTGTTGTACAAGTCATCAAAACTAAGACTGTCCATTCCTGGTTTGTTCCTCATGATCAAGGAAACTTGTAACCAAGCAGAAGGTAGAGATCTTAAAAACTTTTGATTTGCATCTTCAGTAGAATACAACTGCTCCATGGATTCTCTGAGTGTTGAGTAGTCTTTGGAAATCTCTAATCCTTTGTGATGCCATTGAGTTGGATACTGTGCATTCTTCCAAATTGTTGCTTCAGGATGTACTTCTGCATCTTTTATGGTTCATGCATATCCACAAATATAGTTTTCTGGCAATCCACCATATCTTTTGCATCAGTCATTTTTTGTGGAATTTAGCTAGATGATATTCTGGTTTGGCACATCAGACAGGTGTGTGGGCCTAGCTTTCTTTCTCTCTCTCTGTAGCCCATTTCTTCTGCAGTTTTGGAGGCAAAATTTTAATCGTCGGTCCTGTTGTATCCAGTGTGATGAGACGGACCCATTCATTTTTGGATAACCTCCAAAAATTGGATAGTCTGTATGGGCAGATAGTGTTTATATTATAGCTAATATGTTCATATTCTCCTTCTTGAGAATTGGTAGTTTGATGGTTGAGACTGTTTGAGGAGTTTGTTTGTAGGTTTTTGTTGTGTTTTTGTGGAGGTGGTGGTGGAGGTGGATTTCGTCATGTGTTCCAGACCATGTTTAGATTTGATAGTTCTTCTTATTCAAAGTTATCTCAGGCTTGATACCAAATTGAGGTGACCTTTTACTGATTGGATCTTTGCGCCTATAAAGGATGATAGCTGGATGTATAAATTACTACAGACTTTGTAGAAACAATGACTTGAATTCAATTGTTAATGCGGATCTTAAACACTAGTACTAAGAAGAAATAATGATGTACAGAATAACACTTTGGCGAAAAAATGTAGTCTTGATAGTTACAGATTGGCTAACTATTGATATGTTTTATGTTTGTAAATTGTCTATTTATATTTTTTAACCTTATGTCAAGAGTTATCCTTTTTCTAGATCAAGGATAACCCTAAAAGTGTACTGTCTTTCTGACAAATATTCACAAAAATCTTTAAATATCTTCTTATCGGGTAACTATTTTACTACTAACGGTACTAACTAACTAACAGTACTAACACTTTGTACTGTCGGTACTAAGTATAACTGTCGGTACTAACTATTGTACTGTCGGTACTAAGTTAATAAAACATTAATCCTAACAACCATGCTACAATCAAAACTATGATGAGTTCCCACAAACTTTACCAAGTTTTCAACAACAAAGTCTTTGTTGTGAAAATTGCGGGGGCCCTCATGCGAATTTTGAATTTGAACCGATAAATCAAAATTTTTACGATTCCAATCGGTTTTGACCAAATTCAACCCCCGCAATTTCTCATCATTCATCAACCTCCTCAAGAAACAAGTGAGAAAATTTTGCAAGCTAAAGAAGACTTAATGATTTCTATTGAAATATTTTTAAAGAAATTTAATCGTATTTATTTTAGGGAAACACCAAAGGTTTTAATGTAATCTTGGGACAAATTTTTTAAAATTAAGCATGCTCAATCCGAGGAGGTACAAGAATTGCTTAGCAAACTTGTTCAAGATTTGCAAAGTATAAACGAGGAGTTGGTAGAGTATATTATTACTCCGAATTGGAATTTGCCTACCTCATCTTATGATGATGACGAGGGCTATACCATTGCAATCACACCTGTTTTATCAACCGAGGTGCCCGTTGACTCTCTCATAATGGAGGATGAGCATCTCGACACTATTCTGGCAATGGAATCGGACAAAGTAATAAAGTCTAGTGTCGAGAACCTTGTCCAAATCCCAAGTGAGTCCGAGGGTATTTGTAGGTTCCCTAATTCACACAAACATGTGTAGATCTAAAGAGATCTAGAGAGAGAAAGTTAGAGAGAGAGAATAGTTGAGAGAGAAAAAGGAAAACACACTAAAGAGTGTGTGTAAAATGAAATAGATGCTTACCTCTTCCAAAGTTAGAAGAGGTATTTATAGTTCTTACAATAC
>BQNB010047093.1:0-43337 GCA_026074375.1 Tanacetum coccineum | reverse complement strand
TGTGTATAAAACAATGATTACGATTACTCTAAGTTCATGAAACCGATACACTAATATAACAGTAAAAATTCATGTGTATTTGTTGGGGGGCCTGTAGTCCCAACCAATCGTAATCCGACATGTTATAACGTTCGTTTACCTAGTGGTAGCTAATCACCCGAACGGAGATTGTCAATCCCGAATAGATCTATTTTATAACATGCGCGTAGACAACATGCTATAACGTTCGTTTGCCAAGTGATAGCTAATCACCCGAACGAGGATTATAAATCCCAAATAGATCTATTTTATAACATTCGCGTGGACAACATGCTATAACGTTCGTTTGCCAAGTGATAGCTAATCACCCGAACGAGGATTATAAATCCCAAATAGATCTATTTTATAACATTCGCGCTCACCCTCTAAGTGATTTATAGTTCATGAAGCTGTGACGTAGACTTATATATACCCATCACAGGTGTCCCCTCCAAGAACACCCGGGCAGTGATTTAAGGAATATATACTCCCGTTATCGATGTCTCCTCCAAGAACACCCGGGCAGTAAAGTAAAAATATGTACTCCCGTTACCGGTGTCCCCTCCAAGAACACCCGGGCAGTACCATTTTTGTCATCAGTTCAATCCGCTTAAGCTAATCCGTAATCCTTTTTCAAAAGTAAAATATGCATTCGTGACCAAAAATGAAGTCAAGTAATGTATCCCATAGCGAGCTATGTAAATGAGTATGTAAACCAATTTGTAAACAATCATGTAAATGCATTTGTAAACAAGCATGTTCTCACCCCAAAAATATATATAAAACATGTAAAACGTGGGGCTATAAACTCACAATATCCTTTAAAAATAATCACATTGTTATAAGATAACCGAGTAAGTAAAAGAGTTTGTAGACAAGCATGTATCCCCCTCGCGGGTTTATAGAACATTCAAAATATTGAAAAGCGAGGTTATGAACTCACATTGATGATGAAGAACGATTGACAGATAGGCATCTAATATGCACAACACGAACAGAAGACGAAGCGGCTCGATCAAGAAGTTGCAACTAATCTTAACGGCTAAGTCCCACTAGCCTAGGATAATGTATTTGGGTTTTCTGATGAATGATTACATCAACGCGACACGTTGATAAAAGATCTAGATTTAAAGTTGTAATACCTTGGTGGTTGGTTAAATAAATAGATTGAAAATATACGCAAAGCGTGTAATATATATTCTTTATATATTACATATGAAAAATAACCCTTATATAATTCATACCGTGAATTATATCACAAAGACAATCAATCCAAAGATAAATGAAAAGTATATAATACCTTGCAGGTATTATATAATGAGTGTGTATAATTAATTAAACCAATTAGTTTGACATCAATTTAATTAATAAAAAGACTTTGAATAAAGATTTACCCATGTCTTAATGTTATGAATCAAACAAACCATGTTTGTAAGGTTTATAACCCTTATAAAATATAAAATAACATTTTATAAATTATATTTCGTTTCTCCGACAGATCGTGTCTAAAACGGTTGTCTCAATGTAAAAGTATAGTTTTCGTTCGTCGTCAAGTTATGATGTAGTTATATTTTGATATATCTTTAAAATATAACATAGTCCTTTTATCGGTTTCTAAAAAGGATAGCAGTTTTAGTGAACCATTAATAATTATGGAAATTTATATAAAATTTCATCATGACTCAACTGTTTATATAACGTTTTCCATTTTCGCAAAACTCTACGTTTTCCATATTTATAAAATCTAACGTTTTCCCTTAATCGATATATATATTGCAAAATATTCGCGTGTTTCAATATTTCAAATGCCCGCGTGTTTTAGATATAAAATATATATATTGTTATTATATCTAAACTAATCAAAATATTAAATATCATATTCATTTAATCATTTAACCACCATTGTATATCCGGTTTATAATTTATATATCTCGTGTTATGATTATTCGTCAAGGTATAAATCAAACAAACCCTTGTTGTTTCGCTAAACCAAACGCCCTTTTTGTTGTCCTCTCTAAACCAAACGCGCCTTTTGTGTCCCTCTCTTAAACCAAACACACCCTATTTGGTGTTAATAACCATAATTAACAATGGTCGTGCAAACACAACAAACAACACCCTACGTGGCTGTCAAAAAGCCAAACGCACGCCCCTTGGTCTAAACCACGAAACCAAACGCAGCCCCCCTGCTGCCATAACACCCAACGCACCCTTTTGGGGTTGTTTTACCACAAACCAATCGCACCCTTTGGGGTGGCGGTGAAACACAAAACCACACGCACCCTTGGTGCTCCGGTCAAACCCAACACAATGTTCACCCTTATCGTTTCAACCAACCTGACCCCCGGCTGCTGATTTAACCTACAAGCCGACGCCCCTTTGGGTGCCATACACCAACCCGACCCCTTGTGTTGTTGTTACAATACCGAAAATCGCACCGCCTCTTGGAGGTAAGGTTTAAATGAAACCAAACACAGCCCTAATGGGTTTTTATTAAACCCAAAACGCACCCCTTTTGGGGCTGAACATACCAAAACGCAACACATTTGGTGTTAAATACCAAACCACACCAAAACCCCAGAATGGTGATCGATACTCAACCAACTCACACCTGCTTTTCGAGTCAAAACCCCGAATCAAACACCCCTAGTCCGCTGTAACAGCCAAAACGCACCATATGGTGGCGTTCTCAACCAAACGCACCCTTTAATGGTTTAATCTCAACCAAACGCACCCAATACGCACCCTTGGTGCTGACCAAACCAAACGCACCCTTTACGTGGTGGGGATGGTGGCGTGGGTGGGGTGGCTGTCGTAGTGGTGGCGGTGGAGGCGTGGCGAAACAAGGATGGTGGTGAGGTGGTGGCTGTGTGGGGGCAGAAACACCACACAAAAGAAAAGGGGTTGCGGTGATGAGGTGGTGTTATGGTGGCGTTGGTGGTGTCGAGGGTGCCGTGCGTCGGTGGTGACGTGGCTGAGACAGCCGGAGGGGGGGAAGGCGCGTGGAGGCGAGTGAGTATGATGATCGGATAGATCGGGCGAAGAGAAACACTTTTGGTTTCGGCCGGAACGCTCGGCGGAAAAGTTCTCCGGCGGCGGCATGATGGCCGGCGGCGACGGCGGCTGACCGGAGGGGAGGGGCGGTGGCCGAAATTGAGGGAGCGAGAAGAGAGTGATGTATTTGTGTGTGTGTATTGTTTGAGATGGAAATGAAAATGTATATAAAATTTTTATATATATAATAAAAATTTTAATATGAAATGATAAATACCCAATAGTCTAGGGTTTATTTTGTAACTTTTTAATATAGTTTTTGATAATTATCGGTTCGGGACTCGTTTGAGCGACTTAACGGATGATTCAACGCACGAAACTTTCGCCATTGTTTTCCAAATCATTTTTCCAACGAAAATGAGTATTCACTTGATAGTATTTTATAAATATTTTTATAACATTTATAAAAATATTTGTTACTTATTTTGTGACTCGGTTAAAAATAAAATTGAGTTTTAACTCGGATATTCGCGTTATCAACAACGCTTAAATAATTAAAATATTAAATGATTTTATTTAATATTTTTATTAAATAAATAGTGATAATTAAAAATAAATTTAATTATTTTTGTGTGTCGGTACCCGTTGTGTGCAGTTTTCAAAACTTGCGAGGTTGTTTTAGCCCTCTTCTGCTTGTTTTCAAGTCTCGGGTAAAACTAAAAAGTTGTCTGAAATATCGTTTTATATCAAATTGCTTTAGAGTCCGAATAATGAAAACGTGCTTTAGTGGTTCGTTTTTGATAAATCAACTATGAGTTAATATATATCTTTTTCGTTTTCAAGTCAAATAAGTTAAAAATAACTTGCACATGAAAAATGTAATAATAAATATGATTTATTATTTAAAATATGTTCCGAAAATTCTACCGGTCACACGGTAATTGTTTTTACGAGACAATAAAAGACCAAAAGTCAAAAAGTCAAGTCAGACCCAAAAAGTCAAAGGGTAAAATCGTCATTCGAAATTTCAAAAATTCTCGGATGTTACAGCTATGGTATCAAACTGCTACTAATGCCAAACCGCTACTAGAATATAGCTGGTAAACTGCTACAAAGATAGAACGTCAAACCGCTGCCAAGAAACCAACTAGACAGAATTTTGTTTCCCAAATCGCTATGGAAAAAATCTTCGAAACCTGTAAACCGCTACCTAGTAAACCGCTACACTACACGCCAAACCGCTGTCCCTTTCAAGACTGACAAACCGCTGCCAAATAAGACAACCTGTTGTGCTAATAGGACAAACCGCTGTAACAATGTACGGCTCTAACAAATCGCCAAAACAGTGTACCAAACCGCTACGATAAACAATACACAGAACACCAAACCGCTACGTAGAGATACGAACTTGTACACCTTAAAATACCTAAAAATTACCCTTTTGAATGTTTTGACTTGGAATCTTTTGCACAACTGAGTACTAGAAGGCTATAGCAACTACAAAAATATAAACTTTAACACAAGAAACATGAAAATCAATGAAACTCAAGAATAAGAGCTAAAACCTTTTAAAACTTAACTCTTGATCTAAACCAAGCACTAAAACGCATACACAAAAGATCTAATCATCCCATGAGCTCTGATACCAATTGTAAGATATTGAATATCATTAGACAATCAAATAGTTAGTGGATTAGTCGAATGCTAGAGAGAGAAACAAAGAAAATGCACACTCCTCTAGAGAGAGAAAGTGTATGTGTATAAAATAACTAACCACCTCTTCCATAAGATGGAAGAGGCTTATATATGTTTATAAAAACTGGCCCAAAGGCTTAATAGATGGGCTTACACGTTAGGTTTAATACCTGACCCATTACCGAATGTAATACATTAAACGATTAACTACGAGCTATTATAAACGGTAAAATACACGAGGCGACCGAGTTTTTTTTAATATCTAACATTTAGTATATATCACTTATGATATTATACCTAGTGGTTAGGGGTTTAGGATTTTTGGTATAGGGTTTAGGATTTTTGGTATAGGGTTTAGGGTTTTTGGTATAGATTTTAAAGTTTATGTATATATCACTTGTGATATTATACCTAGTGGTTAGGTATTATACCTAGTGGTTAGGTATTTAGGGTTTTTGGTATATGGTTTAATGGTTAGCGGTTTAGGATTTTTGGTATATATTTTAAAGTTAATGTATATATCAGTTGTGATATTATACCTAGTGGTTAGGGATTTAGGGTTTAATGGTTAGGGGTTTAGGGTTTTTGGTATAGGTTTTAGTGGTTATGGAGGAGGTTTAGGGTTTATGGTATAAGGTTTAGCGGTTAGGTGTTTAGGATTTTGGTATAGGGTTTAATGGTTAGGTGTTTAGGGTTTAATGGTTACAGGTTTGAGGTTTTTGGTATAGAGTTTAGTGGTTAGAGGTTTAGGGTTTTTGGTATAGAGTTTCATGTTTAGGATTTTTGGTATAGGTTTTAAATTTTATTTATACATCACTTGTGATATTATACCTAGTGGTTAGGGGTTTAGGGTTTTTGGTATAGGGTTTAGTGGTTAGGGGTTTAGGGTTTCCGATATAGATTTTAGAATTTATGTATATATCACTTGTGATATTATATCTAGTGGTTAGGGGTTTAGGGTTTTGGGTATGAGCTTTAGTGGTTATGAGTTTAGGGTTTTTGGTATAGGTTTTAAATTTTAAGTATACATCACTTGTGATATTATACCTAGTGGTTAGGGGTTTAAGGTTTAGGGTTTTAGGTATATGGATTAATGCAAAGAGTTTAAGGTTTTTTATATATATTTTAAAGTTTATGTATATATCACTTGTGATATTATACCTAGTTGTTAAGGGTTTATAGTTTTTGGTATAGGGTTTAGTGGTTATGTGTTTAGGGTTTTTGGTATATGTTTTAGAATTTACGTATATATCACTTGTGATATTATATCTAGTGGTTAGGGTTTTAGAGTTTTTGGTATAGAGTTTAGTGGTTAGGGGTTTAGAGATTTTGGTATATATTTTGAAGTTTATGTATATATATCACTTGTGATATTATACCTAATGGTTAGGGGTTTAGGGTTTTGGTATAAGGTTTAGTGGTTAGGGGTTTAGGGTTTTTGATATAGGGTTTAGTGGTTAGGGAGGGGTTTAGGGTTTTTGGTATCGGGTTTAGCGGTTAGTAGTTTAGGGTTTTGGTATAGCGTTTAGTGGTTAGTTGTTTAAGGTTTTTTGTATAGGGTTTAGTGGTGAGGGATTTAGGGTTTTTGGTATAGATTTTAAAGTTTATGTATACATCACTTGTGATATTATATCTAGTGGTTAGTGGTTTAGAGTTTTTGGTATATGTTTTAGTGGTTAGGGGTTTAGTGTTTTTGGTATAGATTTTAAAGTTTATGTATATATCACTTATGATATTATACTTAGTGGTTAGGGGTTTAGGGTTTTTCGTATAGATCTTAAAGTTTATGTACATGTCACTTGTGATATTATACCTAGTGATTAAGGGTTTAGGGTTTAGTAGTTAGGGGTTTAGGGTTTTTGGTATAATGTCATTGATAGATAACGTATGAAAACAGAACCAACCTATTGATATCTGCCAAAAACGTCTTAAAACGGCCAAATATGTCTGAACAAGGACGAAAATGCCCGAAAGGTGGTGAAAACACGCGAAAGCGGACGAAAATGCGCGAATGCGGACGAAAGCTTGCGAAAACGTATGAAAACATAAGAAAACGTGTGAAAATGTAAGAGAATGTCAAAAAATCGACCAAAACGTGTGAAAACGAAAGAAAACGTAAGAACTCGTGTGAGAACATAAGAAAACGTGTGAGAACGTCTAAAAATAGACAAAAACACGCGAAAAAGGAAGAAAACGTGCGAAAAAAGACGAAAACGCGCGAAAGCTAACGAAAATGCGCGAAAGCCAACGAAAACGGGCAAATGCGGACAAAAGCCTAAGAAAATGCCAAAAAACAGACGAAAACGTGTGAAAACGAAAGAAAACGTGCGAAGGCGGATCAAAACAAAAGAAAAAGTGTGAAAACAGACGAAAACGTATAAAAACGGACGAAAACGTGCGAAAACGTAAGAAATCGTGCTTGAACATAAGAAAACGTGCGAGAACGTCTTAAAAGAACGAAAACACTCGAAAGCGTACGAAAACGTGCGAAAGGGGACAAAAACGTACAAAAACGTATAAGAACGTAAAAAACGTAAAAAAAAACCGTAAAAACATACAAAAACGTAAAAACCGTAAAAAACGTAAAAAAAAACATTCAAAATGTCAAAAAGTTTAATTAATTGCAATTTGGGCAAGATTTGCCAACTCTACAAATAATGAGGGAGTAGTTAGTGTGAGTTTTAGTAATTTACACTTTTTAGTCCCTCCACTGTTTTTTTTAATCATAAAATCTTGTCTTTTTAATCTATTGGAAATGGTTTGTTAGATTTGTGCTCTTTAGTATAGTATATAGGGGAGTTACTTGTATACAAAATAATCACCTCTAATAAAGTATGAAAACCTTTTTAGTTTTTTAAAATTTATTAACACTATTATGTAACTATTATTTTTACAAAAAACCCCATATTCTATAATGTATTAATACTAAACTCAATATATTTTCCACTAGCTATTTTAAAAGTGTTGGACAATATAGACTCTTTTTGAAGTGTCAACTTTCTATATAAACACAAATAAAAAAAAAAATAAAAAAAAAAAAAACAAAAAAAAAAAAAAAAACAACAAAAAAAACAAATAAATTTGCACTTGGATTATACATTTCGACAAAAAAATGTCATTTTTTTATGTTTTTTACGCTTTTTCATCTTTTTCCCTTTTTATTAGTTGTTGAAACTTGTAAGAGAAATCACATGTGATTAAACACTAATTTGAATATTCTAATAAAATCACGTGTGATTATTCAAACACGTGATCTCAATCACATGTGATTTTTCTCACACGTGATCTGAATCACATGTAATTTTTTACCAAATGTAATTTTTCACTTGTGATTATAGAAGTTTTATAAATGAACTACTATAATATATAATTCGTATACAATGTGTTTGATATATGGTTGGAAACCTAAGAATTACAAATGATTTGTAATTCACATATGATTGTAGATCATGTGTTAAAAGTCACATATGATTTTATTAGAATATTCTAATTATTATTTACTTACATGTGATTTCTCATGCAAATTTCAACAACGAAGAAAAAAATGATAAAACCAAAAAACAAAAACATTCATAAAAAACGTGGAAGGAAAATTGAAAAAAAAGTTTGTCGAAAGTATATCAAAGTGTTCATCTATAGAAAGATAATCAAGTGCTCGTCGTGATGGTATATTTTTTTCTCTTAACGATTAACAGTTTAAAATATATAAGTATTTGACAAAATGATGAAAATGGGTTTGTTAAAATGTTGAGTTCAATCTCATCAATTTGAGTAATTGTAGATGAAGGGTGAGAATTGAACCTTACTATCTTGATAAAGTTTAGTATCCAAATGATATTAAATCAAAAGTTTGATAATGTGTGTGTTAGACAATGAAAACCCCGTAGGTATGATTTATTATTTAGCCACAATATATAGAGTGGAAACATAAACAAACCCTAATGGACAAGTCGGGCTTGGGCCTAATTATCCACTAATACTCCCCCGCAGTCCGAGCGGCGAAATCGCGAAAGCTCGGACTGAAGAAGTAAACTAGAAAAGAAGAAATAAAACAAAACAAAACATTAACGTATACAACAAAACAAGAACGTGACCTTAGCACGTTTTAACAACTCGTGACCTTAGCACGATTTAACAACTCATGACCTTAGCACGATTTAACAACTCATGACCTTAGCATGAACGTGACCTTAGCACGATTTAACAACTCGTGACCTTAGCATGACGTGACCTTAGCACGAATAAAAAATAAAACAAACAACTATAATTTTTTTTAATAAACCAAAATAAATTTACATAATACTCTTCACCGGTTTAGATGTTGACGAATATAAGCCTAGTCTCAAAGCCAGTAACGATCAACATGTGTCACATGATCAAAGGCAAGAGACCACCTTAACATCCATACACCACACCACATGGAATTGGCCACCAACATTTATAAAAAAATGTCAGATCCAACTCTTTTTTTTGAAGCAGCTAGAGTCAGATCCAACTTATATTCCAACCATCCAGATACACTCGACCATTCTCATCACAAACAGCCGGACCTAACAAGAATTTTTTTGGTTATGTTTTTAGTGATCTGTATGTTGATAATTGGGCAGAGGATTAGGGTTTGACAGGGTGGTCTATAGGAGGCGGCTCAACATAGCCACCTCGGTATGAGGATCAGACCTGCTCTGATACCATGTTAGACAATGAAAACCCCGTAGGTATGATTTATTATTTAGCCACAATATATAGAGTGAAAATATAAACAAACCCTAATGGACTCAAACTCACAAGTCGGGCTTGGGCCTAATTATCCACTAATACTCCCCCGCAGTCCAAGCGGCGAAATCGCGAAAGCTCAGACTGGAGAAGTAAACTAGAAAAGAAGAAATAAAGCAAAACAAAACATTAACGTATACAATAAACAAGAACGTGACCTTAGCACGATTTAACAACTCATGACCTTAGCACGAACGTGACCTTAGCACGATTTAACAACTCATGACCTTAGCATGAACGTGACCTTAACACGATTTAACAACTCATGACCATAGCATGAACGTCACCTTAGCACCATTTAACAACTCGTGACCTTAGCACGACGTGACCTTAGCACGAATAAAAAATAAAACAAACAACTATAATTTTTTTTAAATAGCTTTTCTTGTTTTTTGTTAAGTGTCATAATATTACTAATGTTGTTACTTGTACAAAAACAAAGCTATTAACTTTAAATGCACCGTTTATTTAAACTGCTCCTTTAAGGCCTCTAATGAGGATTGAGTCGCTCCTGATATAGTTGCTTTACACTTTTACCTATTACAAACCTCTTAAGAATTTGAAACATTCGTGTTTTTAAAGCATTATCATCATTATACGGGTAATTCCAAAAGCATCACAAAATTATGTTACTTCTGTTAAAATTTCTCTAAGAAAGGATATGTTAGTGATTCTGTGATTATCTTAGGACGGGTAAAGAACAATAAATCAAATTAATTTTAAAATTATATTAATTTGTAAAAAAAAAGAGGGAATGCATAATATAGTCAGTAACCTGGCCACTGGTGACCTTCAGTTCTATATCCCCAATATGTAACATGTTATATTAAATTCAATTATGAATATATTTTTTAGATTGGTTGGGTAGTATTAGTTGAGTTGTTGATAAATGGTAGAAAAGTTAAAGATTAGTTGCATGTATGTTGGGTATTTATTTTTAAAACAAATGAGTCGTTTGGGTTAAATCTTAGTAAGAAAAAGAGAATTTTGGTGTTTACCACGAAATGGATATTAGCGACAGTTTTTTTTGCCACAAAACCGTCGCTAATGAACCATTACCAATGTAAAGACACGCCTAATCATTTTGGTGATGATTTAATCTGTTAAAAAGGTGTCACTAGGCCAACCATCGCGACTGGTCCTGTTGAAATTAATTAGCGACGGTTTTTTCTGTCGCTAAGTCGTTGCTAAACCGTCACCAATCATACCTTTTTGTCAACCATTGTGACTGTTTGAATGGTCACGAGGCTGCCTATATATAGTGGCAATAATCCAACGTTTTTGTCATCTAAAACACACGAAAAACACATATAAACCCTCTTTTTAAGTATTCCCGATTGCTATAAATAATAGTGCTATAGAATTATTATTTATAATGTCTTAAAATCCTCGATAACTCGGTAGTTCATCCGGATTATCACCACTTCGTGTAGTGTTGATAATTGTTACATACGTGGCTTCATTGTATCTTAGGAGGCAATTCGCCGATAACCCGAAACATGATTGTTCGAAAGAACGGTGGGGGCGAAATTGCTTTAAGGACAGAGAGAACTCGCCTTGAAGTAACAAGTAGTAGTACAAATTCACTATCGTAAAACCATCTTAATCAAACCCCGGAACTAACAATCTTAAAGAAATTTTCGAATCAAGATGGCGTCCAATAACTTGATACAAATGTCAACCGATATCGTGAATTTAGACCTTTTAAATGGCGGAAGTTTCAAGCTTTGGCAAAAGAAACCTTCGTTGAATCCCGTGAATGTCTCAAGTTCGGAAATGACGATTTCATTCGACGTGGCCACATCCTCAATGCTATGCCGGATCCACTCTTGGACGTATATCAAAACTATCCCACTGCTAGGGAACTTTGGAAAGCTCTCGAGGTACGCTTCTTCATGGAAGACGCAACAAGTAAGAAATTTATTGTTTTTAAATTTAACTTACAATACTGGTAGATACTTGGCACAAAATAAGTAGGCTAAGGTTATTGGTAATCTTATGTACGTCATGACATGTACTAGACCTGATATTGCTTATGCTGTAGGAAGATTAAGTAGGCATACTAGTAGTCTTGGCAAGAAACATTAGGATGCTGTAAATCGAGTATTTAAATACTTGAAGAAAACCATGGATTATGGTTTAGAATACAACGGAGATCCATCAGTATTAGAAGGTTATACTGATGCAAGTTGGATAACTGATCAAGAAGACTACGTATCCACGAGCGGATGAATATTCACTCTTGGTGGGGGTGCAATGTCTTGGGGATCAAAGAAACAGAGTTGTTTAACAGACTTTACAATGACAACAGAGTTTGTGGCGCTAGCTTCATGCTACAAAGAAGCCGAATGGCTACGAGACTTGTTAATAAACATACCCTTATAGCGACAACCTATGCCGCCAATCTCTGTGCAATGTGATAGTCAATCTACACTATCAAGAGCATACAATCAAGTGGATAATGGTAAGTCCAGGCATATTGGACTTAGACACAGACAAGTCAATCAGTTGATAAATGATGGGGTGATCACCGTTAGTTTCTTACGATCTAGTAAGAACTTAGCGGATCCTTTCACAAAAGGATTACCAAGACAACTGATTAAAAGTACTTCGCAATGGATGGGACTCAAGCCCATGTACAAGTAGTCACCCATGATGGAACCTTGTATTGACGCTTGGTTATTCACCAAGTCTCTTGAGATGTAAAAGTACATGATCCGAACATGACAGATGTTCTACAAGATTTAGAAAATACCATCCTATGGGTTAGTGAAACTTGGAACCGTAATGTAGTTAAAGGTTGAACAAAGTTCTTAATGGACTTATAACACAAATTATGTTGGATTGTTTTAAGTTACGAGAACAATCTTGATAAGGTCCACCTATCTGAATGTGGAAGTAGGCCGCTTCCTATGAGCTGAAGGGCTTGGCTCTAAAGCATTCTGAGAAACCGAGATATAGACCCAAGGCAAGTTTTAACGGGTCGGCACAAAGTGGATTGAATGAACGAGAGGAAGGATATGCGTGAAGCGTTTCCGTTTAACATATAAAGGAAGGTGGGTTAATGACTTTGGTTCAACCACTCTTACCCTAGTTAAGCTTGAGCGCTTTCACTACGTAAAGATTCAAGGTGTAATATTCCATCTTTACTTATGCATAACACCCCCAGGGATTTCTAAATCAGGTTAGGTCTTATGTGTCATTTCAAAACCTATGTCTATTTTGAAAATGGTGAGGGATTGTTGGGTAATTATTTTCAAAAGAAACATAAGTCATTTGGGTTGAATCTTAGGAGAGCTTTGTTGTGTTTTGATGTTTACTACGAAATGGATATTAGTGAGTTTTTCTGTCAAAAAATCATCGCTAATGAATCATCACAATGTAAAGACACGCCTAATCGTTTTGGTGACGATTATATCTGTCAAAAAGGTGTCACTATGCCAAGCGTTGCGACTGTTCTTGTTGAAACTGATTAGCGACGGTTTTTTCTGTCGCTAAGTTGTCGCTAAACCGTCGCTAATCACACCTTTTTGTCAACCATTGTGATTGTTTGAATGGCCACGAGGCTGCCTATATATAGTGGCAATATTCTAGCGTTTTTATCATCCAAAAAACACATACAAACCCTCTCTTTTAGCATATCCGATTGCTATAAATAATAGTGCTATAGAATTATTATTTTTAGTGTCTTGGAATCCTCGGTAGTTCATTCGGATTATCACCACTTCATGTAGTGTTGATAATTGCTACGTACGTTGCTTCATTGTATCTTAGGAGGAAATTTACAGTAACCCAAAACACGATTGTTCGAAACCAACGGTGGGGGCGAAATTGCTTTAAGGACAGAGAGAACTCGCCTTGAAGTAACAAGTAGTAGTTCGAAACACAATATCATAAACCATCTTTATCAAACCCCGGAACTAACAGAAACACCACAAGAACTAATATCTAACAAAAGGAGATGACTACCTACAGTTCTTGACAACCCTTTCAATACTAAAGGAGAATTCATGAAATTGTTCCCAGAGACATGAAGAAATTTTAGTGGTTAGAATAAGTATGACCAAGGTGAAATTTGAGTTGTCGCATATTTGGTTATGGGATCTGTTAGGAAATGACCAACAAATCTGACGTTTTTTTGTGCGTTGGGTTGTGTGTAGGTGCCGAAGATGGCGTTGTACCGACATGAGGTGGTGGTTGGAGTGGTGGCGAAGATGAATGAGAAAGAGTTTGGGTTTAGTGTGTTAGTTTAGTGAGTTGTGGTGGTTTATAGTTCATTACTATAATTTAAAAGTAAAATAAAAATTTGAAGGTGAAGGTATATTAGGGTGCGTTTGATTTGGAGTCTGGAATCACAATTGGAATTGGTATGATTATAAAGGGAATGAAATAGGTATAATAATTTAGGGCGTGTTTGGTTCGTAGAGAGGAATAACAATGGGAAAGGCAAAAGGAATATAAAGGAATGCTATGGTCTATTATCATTGTATTAGTACTGCTTGGTTGATATATGAAATAAGTTCTTCAATGTTGCCATGTTCATTTAATATAAAAAATCACACGAAAAATATTTGCTATGAGAAGTTACGGAGGATCAAACAAATTGAAAAGTTAGATTATGATTTAGAAAATTATCAATCAAGTTAGATTTTCTTGTATGTAAAAAAAAGAATCGAAGTAAACACTGTCAATTGTTTTTATATTAACTGGCATCTTGTGTTGACCAAAAGCCCAAAAACAATGATGAAAAAAAGATAACAGAACATTTCTTTGAATAAAAGTTTGGTGCACCAAATTTGTTTCATTCTCGCTTTGTTTTTACAGTCAAAATTAGTGTTTGTTGCTGTTTTAGAGAGAGGGACTGGTCGAGTGTGGGATTGGAATATGATAATTGTGAGTGACAAAATAGTTAACCGTAAATTGTAGGGTAATCAAATTCATTACACCCAATTTAGAGGGTAATGACCCATTACTCACTTTTAAGTAATGGGTTATTGCATTATAGAAAAACAAGCATGTTTATTTATTATATTTTCCATTCCTTATAGCCTAATACCTCTCACCAAGTATGCCCTGAGAAAATAGTACTCATGGTGGGTGATTTTGAAAGAACAAATGTTTCTTTATATATAGATGTTTCAAGTGTAGCTTTCCCTTTTCCGCGATGACCGGATCCTAACATTCAAATATTAAAGCAAACAGATCGAACTAGAGTGAATAACAACTAGTAAGAAAACAATTGTGTGTGAAAAACTGAAAATCATACACATGTTGTTGACTTTTGATCCAAAAGCTTCATTATCTAATGACTCTATTTCATTTGAAAACGACCCAATTCCAAGTAATCCAACAAATTCAACAACTGAACCTTCAAGATAACTTGAGAATCAGTCTACGTGGGAAAAAAATGAGATCTTTTACTGAATCAAATCAAACCAGTTTTATTCTAAGTCAAGGTCAATTCACCATCCAAAATTATAATCATGTAAATTAGCTTTGTCTAATTGTTACACGGCACTTGTTAACAAGTTTTCATTCATGTGAAGATTATATAATTAGTATAATCACACTTGTTAACTAATTTTATACAGAGAAAAAAACATTTTGGTGAACTTTGTGATTATGGCACAAAGCACCAAAATCAACAAAGACTCATAATCTTTTTCATCGGAAACCAAGACGAGTTTCCAAAAGTTCATTTCAAAAACAATATTCATCTCGTCCATTGTTAGAATTTTGATAATTAGGTGGTTGTTATGTACGTGCGTGTGTGTGTGTGAAGTACAGAAAAGTAGTGGATGATAGGCACAACAATGCTGAGATATTTATTTGCATAATTTCAATAATTTTGAAAATAAGCTGATAAACAGCCAAGTAAAATCCATTTGTATAACAAATAAAGGAAAGTTCAGTTATGAATCTGTTGAAGGTTTATGAGCATTGGAGATGAGTATATTAAGACTAAGAAGATTTCAGCAGTGCTGAAGTCGTATTATGCTGATGAAACACTTGATTTACTTGTCGAGTTAACCTGTGATGAAGTACTTATTCTTGGAAACAGAGGAAATTTAGCTAGAACAACAGATCATGCTATGTTAATTAACCTTATTAATTAAGGATGGCTACATATTCAATGAGATAGTAAGAAATACAATTTTTTTCTCAATGGGGTGGCAAGTAAAAATCAGAAATTAAAATGACAAGCATTACAAATATTTAACCACACTTTTTGGAGAAAATAAAAGTAAGACTGTCTCCATACTTTGCTTGCAATCAAAGGAGCAACAACAGCCCAAAAACCAATTATAAATCCAAGCACGATACTAAATATAAAATCACCCAATCTTTCCATATGAACATCCTCATTCAGTTCTACTTCACCTCGTGTATTCGCATCAGGTGCGACCCCTTTCCTGTTGCATAGCACTGCAAGTGGGGGCCCACAAAGTGAGTTCCCCAGGAAGCTCGACTCATTGAAGCTCTGAAACTGAGTACTCGTTGGGATTTCCCCTGTCAATTGGTTGCTAGATAAATTCAGCCAATTTAAGGTTGTTAACCTCGACATGCTCCAAGGAATCCTCCCATCCATCTCGTTAACAGACAAATCAAGAGATTCAAGCAATGTCATCTTACCAATCTCCTCTGGAATTCTTCCCGTTAAATGATTGTCTGACAAGTTCAACCACCTCAATCCTAACAAGCCCATAATCTCTTTGGGAATTGGGCCCGAGAAGTTGTTACCCGAAAGATTCAAGGTTGTGACCAAATACAAAATAGTGCTATATTGAAACTCTCGCCCTTTAGTAACCAGCAATGCACTGCCAAGAACTTGCACCTGAAACAGCAAATCATATATAACAATCGGACTCGATTGTTGCCTTCCAGACATGATACTGAAGTTGTAAAAGCATGTCGGAAGTGTTCCCGAAAGGTTGTTATGAGAAAGATCCAATATCTGGATGGAAGTGAGACGACATAGTTCAACCGGGATTTCACCTTCCAGTTTGTTTGACCTGAGGCTGAGTAGTTTCAACTTTGAATCTTCTCTATCTATCAACAACGGTATGCCACCAGTGAATTCATTCTCAGCAAGCTCGATAATTTGTAAGCTTTTTGAATTCAAAAGAGACGCAGGTAACTTTCCAGAGAACTTGTTGTTCCGGATGTTGAATGATTGAAGAGAAGTTAAGTTCCCCACAGATTGTGGTATTCCACCCATGATATTATTGTTCTCAAAGTTTACGACTGATAAAGCTTGCCAATTCATCCAACAATCAGGAATGACACCTGAAAGTTTGTTATTGGCCAGATCGAGAACCTGCAGTACTCTATCTTTTTCTAAACTAGGACACAAGAATTTCTCGAGAGATCCTGAAAGATTATTGTTTGATATATCTAGAACAACAAGGTCAGCATCGTTGAATTTTCCTGGTAGTGGACCTTCAAAATGGTTACTACTTAGATCTACAAATGCATTTGGTGCAAGTAAACTAAGATCTCCCACCAATCTCCCGCGGATTTTATTATGTGACATATTCAAGAAAATAATATCAGTAAACGAGCTCCAAAACCAACTAGGCATGATATCTGAAATTCCCGTGTTGGCTATGTCTAAATCCGCCAAGCTTTCTTGTGACTGAATCCATGAAGGAAATCGAGGGCCTAAGTTCCAAGAACCTATTCTCAAGACACCAAGTTTGAAAGGTGGGACCCAGTTATGATCGCTTAGTTCTAGCCTTAACATGTTTTCCTGTGCCCATATAGAGTTCAGTACTGTGAGATTGGCAAAGTGATCTTCAGAGACATCTCCAGTAAATGAATTGTGATGTATACTCAAATACTTCAGTTTTTTTAACTTGCCTAGACTTTTGGGTAGACTTCCATTGAAATTATTGAAAGAAATTTCAAACCATTCCAATGATGTTAAGTTCCCAATTGACTCAGGGAGTGGACCAGAAAGTGAGTTAACGTTAAGCATTACCTCCTTTAACGATGACAATTTTCCTAATGAATTTGGAATTGTACCAGAAATGGAATTATATGCAAGATCAAGAGTGGACAGTTTTTGTAGTTTTCCTAATCTCGCTGGTAAATGACCTGTAAGGAGGTAATTAGCAGTGATAGCCAAATACTCCAATTTAGGTGTATTACATTCACAGAAGTTATTAAGAAGCTCTGACACACTTCCGCCAAAATAATTAGCTCGAAGAGCAACATAAGTCAAGTTACAGAGGTTACCAAATGAGTTTGGCAAGGTCTCATTAATTTGATTCTGTGATAGATCGATACTAACAAGAGACGTCATGTTCTGAAGACTGCCAAGAATCGAAGTTGAAAGATTACAGGTACTAATATCTAGGGACTCGATACTAGATACACTCAACAACCCCTTTAAAACTGATGAAGAATTCATAAAATCATTTTCGGAAACGTGAACAGCTTTTAAATTAGGCATGTTTTGAAAACCACCAACCCTACTGGAAACTGGACCATGAAAAAGGCATCTAGTTAAGTCTAAGGATACTAACTTACTGAGACTAAAAATCCACGTAGGCATCAAAGTGTCAAAAATGTTGAAAGAAAGATCAAGTAAGGTTAACGAAGTAAAATTAACTTTGGCTAAATGTTGAGGGATTTGAGAAAGATTACACGAAGGCAAGTGCAATTCCACCAATGAAGGAAGGGTGTTGATCACTTGAAGCCAATCAGATGCCCCGCTAAGATCATAACCTGACATATCAAGATACTGCAACAAAGTTAGACTTGACAACCAATGAAGATTCTTCACAGGATCACTACTTAGCCATTTCCCCATTCCGATATCAAGGACAACCAACTTGGACAGATTCCCGAGTTGATGAGGGACTCCACCTTGGAACTGTGACATTGAGAGATTCAGATATCTTAAATTCCCAAGAGAGCCGATAAAACTAGGAATCTGGATTTCATTAAAACTGTTGCAGCTCAAGTCTAGGTACATAAGTTGCTTTAACGAAAGGAGTGAGGCATTCAAGTTTCCTCCAAGCATCTTATCTGATGCTTCTTCAAGGTTAGGATTAGGGCCTCGAAGGTGAAGCTCTTGGACATGACCAGTAAACTTATCACAAACAACGCCAGCCCATCTGCAACAGTCGATGTTGGCATCGTTCCATGAAGAGAGCCGGTTGGCACCATCTATGATATCAATCTTAAACTGCAGAAGGGCTAGTCTCTCATTCTCAACACACATAATCCGCTTTGGGTTACCATCACAAAAACAGTTAGTACACAACCCCAAAAGAATCAGAAGCCAAAAGAACCTAAAAGGTGTCATATAAAGTGCTTATAATTCAGATTGTTTGATGATAAAAGAATGTTTGAGGTACCAAATGTATTTGAAACTTAAATATATATACACATATATGTGCTGATGTGCATCCACTTGCAGATACACACTCAAGCATGCAGATACAAGAGTCAAGAAACATCGAACACATGTCATGGAATATCAAATACTATGGGAATGGGGAACCATTTTTTTTGGAAAGGGGTTTCTACTCATAGTGACTGAGTCACTCTTTTGTAATCACACTCGATTTGCACATATAGTTAACAAATAGAACTTTATATAAATGTATAGGTGATATTCATATAATTAAGTAGTGGGACAAATACAAGTTTGGCAAAAAGCATCATTTCCACTAGGAAGGAAACTTCGTTACACACATACACTCAATTCTAAGAAGACATCTTTGTTCAGCAGCCATACATGTTTTTAGAAACCAAACATAATGGCACAATCTAATCCTATAAAAGACTCAAAAAGCACCCAAAAGTCTGCCAATCTAATCCTATAAAAGTTATTGAGAAGATTTGGTGATACGTAGTGCTGTAAACGAACTGAACGTCCACTGAATATTTCATGAACCGTTAGGTAAAAAGTTCGTTTATTTATTAAATGAACGAATTTGACAAATTATTTTACGTTTCGTTTAGTTTAATGAACGATACATGAACACAAGTCTTTTCGTTGTTTAATGTCCGTGATCATCCGATTAAGCGTTATTGTCGTTCGTTTATGTTTTTATATGGTTTATGCTTTGTATTTTCATAATATCTTTTACGTGGCTATACTTTTAAATCTGGTATGTTTAAATAAAACAACACTTGTAAAACATAATATTATGCATAATTTGATAGTATTTTATGTATTTTTTTCTACGTTCATTTATGTTCGATCGTTTATGTTCGTTTATGGTTCGTTTAGTTTCTTAATGAATGAACGTAAACGAACATGAACAACTCATATTTTTAATAAACGAACATGAACAAGAAAATTCGTCCGTTTAAGCGTTCGTGTTCGTTTATTTGTCCGGTTAAAATTAAATGAACGAACATTACAAGGCTCCGTTCGTGTGCGTCCGGTTCCTTTACAGCCCTAGTGATACGTATAAAAGTATTGATTAGAAACTTAAATATTCAGTAAAACTGAAATGACGAAAATATGTATACCAAATGTTGGCAATTGTTTTTAAGTTTTTTCATAAAACAAATTTTTATGAAAAATCTTGTACAAACTACAAAGGTGTATAGTGATGGGCCTAGTTAAATGCATTCATGGATTTGGTATTTCCGGAGCCATATAGCTGGGTCATCTTGCCCATTATTGCCCAACTAGCCATATAGCTGCCTTAGTCAACTTTCTTTTTTATACTTTTTTTAGATAACTGATTTCTTCGCTAAACAATTATTAATAGGCCATTCATTGTGTAGTTAAAAATGGTACTAGTATGTCTATGAACAGATGTATGTACAGAACTATTAACTATTTTTAATTTAAATTAGCAAACATTGACGATATTATCGACAACTTATAACTCCTTATGATCACTTTTAGCATGAAATATCAAAAGTCACATATTGGTAGTAGGGAGGGACGGAGGCACGGAGCTACTTTTATTGTGGGGTTGCCAAAGGCCCACCCAATTATTCTACTTACTATTGTACATTACAGTAGTATGTCCAATAAAACTTAGGAAACGTTTGGTTAAACAATGGAATCATTATTGGAATGAAAATTGAAATAGGGTTATGAATTTGCATACTTTTGAGGGTTTGATACCGACATTTGAATACCAAACCCACAGAATAGGAATGAAAGTTATTCCTTAATACCCATATCCTCATACCAAACACCCCCTTAATATGGCTCATTCCCATGTAGAAGAACTAGGCAACTTTATACAAGTTAAATTTAACATTCTAATCTTATAACTTCTTATTTGTTTAAATTTAAAAGTATCAGTTAGTCTAAAATATTTTTTTTCTCACAACTTATATGTTTTTCTCATATTCATGTAAAGCCGTTATGTTTATTTTTTTACATCTTTAATTATGATAATACAGACACAAGAGCTATATCCAAACACCCTGCTAACCACAGAACCAAACACTCCGTTCAAACTGTGCAGAGCAGAGTATCTAGTGCTGGATCAACAAGGAGTCTCCACAAGATGCAGATATTGATGACTAGGAGTATGTACAAGTGTAATAGAATGTAGTTGTAGAGTTTGTACTATATCTAGAAGTAGTTAGAAGTTAGTTAGAGTTTTCCCGCCTTATTTCAGTATTTAAATATTGTAACCCTTACATTTGTAAGTTGGTTGATTCAATAATACAATTCAAACAGTAATTCATTTCTCTCACTTTATGATATGGTATCAGAGCTTCACCGCCACTAACTGTGGTGAAATGCTCATTAGAACAACCCTAACAACTTTTTTCCAGTGATTCAACAAACTTTTCCACCACAACTAATTCTCCCGCCAAATTTTCTACTCAAAACCACCACAATCTATCATTTAACCACCACAAATCAACATCTAATCAATCAAAAAACACAATAAACAACTACACCATCAAATTCCACAATCAATCATCATTTTACTCATTTCCACCACTCAAATCAGCTAGAATTCTGTTTCAAATCAGTTACAAATTTGTTATCATTTTCAACTAACTTCCTTCATCAACAATGGTGACATCAAGTTCTGAAACACTCAATACAACAACACTCCTACAAAATGACATCAATTCACCACATCACCCTTTGTACTTCCACCCAAATGATCATCCAGGCTTGTTATTGATTGCTAAGAAACTCAATGGATCTGATAACTATGGGACATGGAAGAGATCCATGTTAATTGCTTTAAGTGCCAAGAATAAACTGAAATTGATCAATGAAGAGTATAAGGAACCACCAATAACATCACCTCTTAAAGCTTATTAGGAAAGGGCCAATGACATGCTCATTTCTTGGATCTTGAATACTGTGTCTGAACAAATTGGTAACCATCTCACTTTTGTTAATTTTGCATCTGCTTTATGGTCTGAGTTACAAGAGCATTATTCACAGTTAGATGGTCACAGAATCTATCAATTAGCTAATGAGATTGTTGAGCTAAAACAGTCAAACTTCACAATAGGGGTTTATTATCACAAACTTAAGGGATTATAGGATGAATTAGATGGAATTGAGGCACCTTATGCATGCACTTGTAAGTGTACTTATGAAAATGGGAAAGAGAATAGTGAAAGGGAACAGAGAAAGAGATTGGTACAGTTTTTGATGGGATTGGATGATTGCTATACTAACCTTAGGGGACAAATCTTACTCATGCAACCTTTACCTCTTGTGGCTAAAGCATACAACATGCTAAAATAAGAGGAGAAACAAAGAGATGCTCCCAAACATCAACCTATCACCACTCCCATAGCACTCAATGCATTCAGGAACACATACACATCTTCATAAAGAAATAACAATCCAAACAGCTCTATGCCAAACACCCTTGCTGAAAGAAGAAGCACCTTTAGGAAAGGAATTTTCTGTGCTTACTGCAAGAAGGAAGGTCATCCCAAAGAGTGTTACAAGCTACTTGGATATCCATCTGGTCATCCATTACATAACAAATACCAGCCACCATCTTAAAAAGGAACATCAGCTTACAAAGAAGGAAGGACAGTTAACATGGTTGTGGGAGACACTTTGACACCAATTGACACCTCTTCTTAGCAATTCACTCCACTTGATCAATGCTCAATTTCAAATTCCTCAAGTACCACAGAAGCTCAAGTTCATGCTAGGATGGATCAGGTGCATAACTAACTCAACCAAGTTCTAATGATGATGCAGAACCCACAAACTGAACTTCCTGGTATAGCTCCCCATGTGGCAGGTATTCTCTCCTTTAGTAGCAATTTTAAAATTCCAAATAAGATAACTGGTTTACATTCTTTTAACTCTATTGCTAAGATGTACTCATTCATTGCCTCTAACATTACCAAATCATATTTCATATGGGTAGTTGACAGTGGTGCTACTGATCACATTTGTATATCTTTAAACATAATGCATAATATCACTAAACTCACCACACCCATCATTGTTTACTTACCAAATGGCCAATCCACTAAGGTACATTACACTGGTTCAGTTCACCTTAACACCAATCACACCATCCATGACGTATTCTACATACCCAATTTCACTTACAACTTAATCTCAATCAGCAAACTACTACACAAAGCCATTTTTTCAGTCACTTTCACATCTGACAAATTTGTGTTTCAGGGCCATGATGGGAGCAGTACCTTTGGCACCCTTCATGGTGGACTCTATCTCTTACCTTCAACTGTAACTTCTACTCCACCTTCCTCAACTGTTCTGGCATCAATCGACAACTCACATCTCTGGCACACAAGACTTGGTCACACCTCAATCTCAACCATTAAGAAAATCAAAAACATTTATCTTTCCTCTTGTAATTTAGAACACAATTGTATAGTTTGTCCTTTAGCTAAGCATCATGTTTTACCTTTTTCCACTAGTGTTTCACATGTAAAATCACCATTTGAACTCCTTCACTTGGATGTATGGGTCCTTACAGACATCCCTTAATCAATAAATGTACATATTTTCTTACAATAGTTGATGATTTCTCAAGAGCTATTTGGACTTATTTACTCCCTAGTAAACATCATGTATTCACTAGTTTTCAAACATTCTACAAATCTATTGAAACACAATTTCAAGCTGTCATAAAAACAATTAGGAGTGACAATGGAACTGAATTCCTCAACTCCTCTTTCACAACTCACCTTCAAAACTATGGAATTACTCACCAAATCTCATGTACTTACACATCCCAACAAAATACCAGGGTTGAAAGAAAACATAGACATTTGCTTGACATGGCAAGGTCCATACAATTCCAAGCTCACTTTCTAATCCATTTTTGGGGCTACAGTCTTTTAGCTTCCACATACATCATAAACAGAATACCCACCCCAGTCTTAAACAACAAAAGTCCATATGAATTACTACACAACACACCACCAATCCTTGATCACATGAGAACCATAGGATGCTTAGCTCATGCCTACCACCATACCACAGACAAATTTTATGCCAGAGAAACACCCATAATCCTCATAGGCTATCCAAACAATCAAAAGGGTTACCTACTTTATGATCCCAAGACACACAAAATCATAACTAGTAGAAATATGCTATTTGATGAAACCATCTTTCCCTTTCAAATAAAACAAACCACATAAACTAACTCATCTTCAACACCCATTTCACCACATCCATTCACTTATTACCATGCTCCATTACAGACTTTACAAACACCTATCTCAAACACCCCCATTACATCAGAACCAACATCTCCTTCCAACCCTTCTCCTACAAACAATACAAATCCACCACCTTCTCCATCACCAATCACCACACCATCACCAACAATGTCTACCACTAACACCACTCCTACTAAACCAGATACAACATCTCCATCCTCCCCTTCTACTGAAACATCACCACCACCACCCAGAAACTCCACAAGAGCCAAACAAATTCCCTCTAAACTTAAAGACTTTTACTGTCAACTTCCCAAATCTATAATACACAACCTTCTTACATCTAAATTTCATCATTCACATTACCTTAACTATTCAAATCTTTGTCCCACCTCAAAGCACTTCATAAATAATATTGACAGAAACACTGAACCTACAACTTACAACCAAGCATCCAAAAACATCAAATGGGTAGAGGCAATGAATAAGGAAATTAAAGCTTTAGAAAAGAATAGTACTTGAGATCTTATCCCTCTACCACATGGCAAAACACCCATAGGCAGTAAATGGGTATACAAGACCAAGCACTATGCAGATGGGAGTATTGAAAGATACAAGGCTAGGCTAGTAGCTAAAGGTTTCACTCAAAAGGAAGGAGTAGACTACAAAGAGACTTTTGCACCAGTAGCAAAAAAGGTCACTGTTAGAACTCTCTTGGCATTGGTAATTCATTTTTAGTGGGATATTCAAAAACTAGATGTCAACAATGCTTTTCTCCATGGTGATCTTCATGAAGAAGTTTATATGCAAGTCCCTCAAGGCTACTCTCACTCTCTTCCTCCTTCTATAGTCTGCAAACTTAAGAAGTCCATCTATGGTCTCAAACAGGCAAACAGACAGTGGTTTGAGAAGCTGACTACCTTTCTCATCACTCTTGGGTTCAAGCAAAGCTATGTGGACACATCCCTCTTCACCCTTAATTCAAAACAGAGGTTCATCACCCTTCTAGTATATATATAGATGACATCCTCATTGCTGGTAATGACACAAACTACATCCAATAAATCAAAAATCACCTCAATGACAAATTCAGCATCAAAGATTTGGGACCCCTACATTACTATCTAGGAATTGAATTCTTTAGGAACAAAGATGGACTGGCCATGACTCAAAGGAAATATGCTACTGAATTGATCAAACATGCTAGTCGGCTTGATACTAAACCCTCAGCCACACCACTTGATCCTATGCTAAGCTTTCAATGGACAATGGTGATCCTTTATCTGATCCTTCATATTACAAGACCCTAGTTGGTAAGCTCATATACCTCACTATCACTAGACCTGATCTAGCATTTGCAGCTCAAGCCCTTAGTCAATTTCTACAACAACCAAGGACTATTCACATGAAGGCACTTATCAAAGTTTTGAGATATGTAAAGCTGTCTATTGGTCAAGGATTATTCTTTCCTACCACCAATAATCTTAATCTCACTGCTTATTGTGACAGTGACTAGGCAAGTTGTCCCTTCTCAAGAAGGTCTGTTACAGGATATGGCATATTCCTTGGTCCAAGCTTAATCTCATGGCAATCCAAAAAGCAGCTTGTGGTTTCAAGATCATCAACAAAAGCTGAATATAGAGCTTTAGTTGACAGCACATGTGAGGTTACATGGATTCAATGTCTTCTCAAGGAGTTTAATGTACATGTGTCCACTCCATTACCCATTATGTGTGATAATGCTTCTGCCATAGCTCTTGCCTCCAATCCAGTTCATCATGCCAGAACAAAACATATTGAAATTGATTGTCACTTTGTTAGAGACAAGATCAAAGCTGGACAGATTTTACCCACCTACATTTCTACAAAGCAGCAACTGGCTGATATTCTCACCAAAGGTTTAAGTAAACCTCTTCATTACAATTGTCTATCCAAGTTAGGCATGTGTAATCCTTACACACTGCCAACTTGCGAGGGAGGTGATAATATAGACACAAGAGCTATATCCAAACACCCTGTTAACCACAGAACCAAACACTTCGTTCAGACTGTGCGGAGCAGAGTATCTAGTGCTGGGTCAACAAGGAGTCTCCACAAGATGCAGATATTGATGAATAGGAGTATGTACAAGTGTAATAGAATGTAGCTGTAGAGTTTGTACTGTATCTAGAAGTAGTTAGAAGTTAGTTAGAGTTTTCCCGCCTTATTTCAGTATTTAAATATTGTAACCCTCACATTTGTAAGTTGGTTGATTCAATAATACAATTCACACAGTTATTCATTTCTCTCACTTTATGATAAATTCGATTTTGAGAATTAAATTAAGTTGTATCATTCACAAAAGTAAAGATACTCTAATGGTAAATCGCTATGTTACTTTTTGGCCAACCCATATTTCAAATCGTAGCTTCGTCCTGATTGGTAGTGTATTTTGTAAACCCAAGGTAAAAAAAAGGTTACACCGACAAAAAATTCAAGGTAAATTTTTTTTGAGCGCCACCCACCAGGTACATCAATGTTTTTTCTCAGTAACATCTAAGTTATGATACTAGCTTTAATTCGGTGAAGTTCTCGAGACTGTTGGCTAAAACTGTTTGATTAACATGGTGTTATGTGCGAGTTTTATGGTGTCGGATTTTTAGTATCACGATTACAAATAATGTTTAAATAGTGAATTCCTCGTGAGGTGTTATATTTTATTGATCGATATATATAAGACATAGAAACTTTAATGACTTAACTATTAAGCGGACTTTGACCAAACATAATAATAGCTAATACTTTTTGTAATTTGAGCTACAGTTTTTGTTGTTGTTTTTAAGTACGGGTAAACGTCGATGGCTTGGGTTTGACGGGGTGACGTTGAGGCGGCCGCTCAAGGTGGTCGATCAGATGTGAGGATTAGACCTAAAGCTTTGGTACCATGTTAGAACATTAAATTCTCAACACGGTGTTATACTTTATTGACCAATATATATAATGAGAAAAGTTCTATACTTTTTCTCTAAATATCTAATGGAAAGATCTTAGCTATCAATTTTTTTCATCAAATTTTAAAAACTCATTTTTATCCTTTGTTTAAATTGAAAATCTCGCAAACCGTTAGTCGTTACCCAAAATAAATTATACCATCGTGACGGAATTTAAATTATCTTTCTATTGATAGGCACTTCTATATACTTTATACGATTTTTTTAATTTCCGCCCAGAAATCAAATGTGATTTATTTCTTTAAAATCGCATGAGAATTTGTGAAATCACATGCGATTTATTGATTTATAAAAGACACGTGATTATGAAATCACCCGTAATTTTTAAAGCAACAATCCACAAGTGATTTTACAAATCACGTGTGATTTTTCTAAGCGGAAATTTAAACACCAAAAAATCGTCAAAAGTGTATGAAAGTGACCGTCTACTCAAATATAGAAACTTTCTCTTCATTACTTTAAAAATCGGATCAAGATCCTCTCAAGTTATGGTCAAACATGATCCATCATGTTAGTCTTATTGTGAGAGTTAATGAATAAGTGAGCCTACGTTTTTTACTAAAAGAAAATGTTTTATGTACTTATCTTATTTGTGATTGGTGAACATGATCTATCATGTTTGACTATAACTTGAGAAGATCTTGATCCTTAAAAATCACATGTGCATTTGTGAAATCACATGTGCATTTGTGAAATCACATGTAATTTATGAAGTCGCATGTGATTTTTATAAAATTCCGCGTTTGATACATTTGGTTTCCTTGAACCTAAGGCTGTGGAGCTACTCAACAAAGTCCAACGAGCTATGACAACAATGTTATGAAACCTAGATCCACATATGTGTTTTCAAAAGAATTAGTTTTGCAATCAAAAGGGCTAGCAGTTCAGCTTGTTACATAGTGGCCACGAAGGCTCATCTACGCCGACTACGGGTTATCCAAAAGGGTAGTCGCCTTAATTTAGTTGGCTTACTATGTCGAGTTGAAAACCCATGTAACCGAAAAAAATAATAACAATAATAATCATATTAATAATAATAATAAGAAGAAGAAGAAGAAAAAGTTATTTATTTTTTATGTTTAAGAAATTAAAAAAAAACACAAGTAGTTTTACAAATCACGTGTAATTTTTTGAGTGAATATTTCAACAAAAAAAATGTCGAAAATATATTAAAATGTCCGTCTACTGAAAGATAAAAATATTCTCGTCGCGATGATGTATTTGTTGTAGCTTGACGATTTATCATATGCAAGATATGTTGTACTAAAAAAAGTTGAAAATGAATTTGTTTTTTCCTAAAAAAAATAAATGACTGGATCTCGTAACAAAATGTGATGTACATTAATTCACCGCATGCTGTTTTGCTTGTATAGGACTGCCAAGTAATTAAGACAGAGTAGTTGAGAAAGTTGTCGCACTCTTTAATACGAGTTATCGTTACGAGAGAAGTGCAAAAATCAACCCTGTGGTTTGTCAAAAAATCGTTTCATGCCCCTCGTTAAATAATTGTCTAAAACACGTCCCTCCGTCAATGTTTTGGGACACGATACATCCCTTAGACTAACGGTGCAAATTTTTTTCTCGTTAATTATTAACGAGGGTTTAATTTTTAACGGTGAAATTATATAGGAGGATATTGTTGTCTATTTGCTGCCACAAGGATGATTTTTGCACTTCTCTCTTAAAAAAAGTTTTTTTTTGTTTTTTAATTTAAAAAAAATTAACATTATTATTCGTAAAAAATTTTAATTTTTTTACAAAATCTTAAAAAAAAGAGTAAATTACACCGTTCGTCCTTGTGGTATACGTTGACCAACAAGTTTCGTCCTTTGACCAAAAAAAATGCACCGTTCGTCCTTAAGTGAGAAACGTTATGTGTCGTTGGTCCTTCACTTTAACGGGCCACACTAAGGGTATGTTTGGCATAATGGGCTGGAGCTGGGGCTGAGGCTTGTGTCAGGGCTGGGGCTGGGGCTGGGGCTTTTATTATAAGCCGAAATTAAAATTTGTATTTTTTTAAACTTGTTTGGCAAATGGGCTGGGGCTGGGGCTTATTATTGTAAAATTACTAAAAAGGACATAATTAAATAAATTTTTGGTGTATGTTAGATATTTTTAGGGGTATATAAGTAATTATTGGTTCATAAGCCCCGGGCTAAAGTTTTTAGCCCCTTTTATGGGGCTGGGGCTTATAAAGGCTTATGACTTCATAAGCCCGCATGACAAACGGGGCTTACCGGCTTATTTTAAAAGCCCAAGCCCCAATAAGCCCCTACAAGCCCTTATCCAAACACACCCTTCTGTTATTAGATACCCACCCAGTGAGGGTATTTTGGTCTTTTCGCAACCCCACTAGTTTTCCCAACTATATTTCTTTCTTGTCATTATCTTCCTACCTAAAATATAACCCAATACCTCTTTTTATTTTTCTTCTTTATTTTTTTTATTGTTACAGTACAACATCAAACACTACCAACTATTTTTACTTTTCTTTATATAACCTAACACTTTTTTTCCTTTATTAAAATCTATAATCAAAACATATCCATCAAATCAAAGATTAAAAATGGTTAAACTTCATTGTCGAGCACCTGCAGATTTCCTTGGTTCTCTCGCAACAAATCCCAATCGTTAACTATTAAGATATGGTAGTCAACAAATCCCAGGAGTGTCAAATTGCAATTGGCTAATCATGTATGTATGACTATACATACCAAACCATCATAACATAACATATTTGTTGTTTTTTCCCGCTGCCGTACATTCACTCGAATGACCCAAACACAAAAAAGCAACAATTGCTACTTCTTCTTACTTTTTTTTTAATTAAAAACAATTAGGATCTATACCAATTTAATTAAAATCTTATTGATTTCAGTTGGATTTTCAGAGCAGCGGGGCGGATCTGGATGGTGGTGTCAGCGGTGGCGCATTTGACTGGTGTGGCGGTGGATCGGTGTCGTCGGGTGGCGGTATCTTGTTTGTTAATTACTTGCATCTCGATGTGTTCTTTTTCTGTTGTTCATCTTACAAGCTCAAAGATGTGGGTTTATAAAAGTGGAGTGGTACTGAGTTTTGATAATAAAGAATTGGGTTTTAAAGAAATGAGTTTTGATATGAGTAAAAAAGTAGCCTTTGTGTAGACTTTGTTGATTGATGTTTTTAGATTTAATTTGAAGTTGTATGTTTTGAGTAAGTTAGTGTATGTGAAACTGTTTGTGGTTTTAATCATGGTGATGATTATGGGTTCTTTGAAAAATGAAGGTCCTGAATTATTAATTCGATGTTGTGGCTGGAAATTTGTGGCGTGAAGTTGGCTGAAAAGATGACGTCGATGTGGTGTTGTTGAGGATAAATTGGAAGCAGAAGTGGAAAAGAAGTGCAAAATGACTAATATATCCTTATGTGGGAAAACTTAACGATTGTTAGTGTGACCCGTTAAAGTGAAGGACCAACGACACATAATGTTTCTCACTTAAAGACGAACGATGAATTTTTTTTAGTCAAATGACGAAACTTGTTGGTCAACGTATACCACAAGGACGAACGGTGTAATTTACTCAAAAAAAAGTGCGAAGTTTTTAAAAAGTTTTGTATAAATTTTTTATAAAAGTTTTTAAAAGTACGATTTTGGTTCAATTATTTTTAACAAAATTTTTTAAAATTTCATACTTTTTTTAGAAAACTTTTTTAAAAAATTTGTACATTTTAAAAACATTTTAAAAAAAATAGCATTTTAAAAATCTAAATTTTTTGAAAAAGATTTAAATCTTTTTCGTATTTTTTAAAATGTACAAAAGTTTTTAAAAGGGTTCTGTAAAAAATGTTCGAAATTTTTAATTTTCTTCGCACTTTTTTTACAAAACTTTTTAAAATTTTGTTGTACTTTTTAAATACTAAGATTTTAAAAAATACAAAATTTTTAAATTTTTTTTTCAAAACTAAGATTGTAAAAGTACGAATTTTTTTTTAAAGTTTTGTAAATTTTTTTTTAAAAACAAACAAAAACTAATTTTTTTTTAAACAAATAAGATTTTTGTAAAGTGCGAATATTTTTTTTTAAAGATTTTATAAAAAAAATAAATTTTTTTACGAATAATAATGTAAAAAAGTTTTTTTTTTAAGAGAGAAGTGCAAAAATCATCCCTGTGGCAGCAAAAAGACAACAATACCCTCCTATATAGTTGCACCGTTAAAAATTAGACCCTCGTTAATAATTAACGAGAAAAAAATTTGCACCGTTAGTCCAAGGGATGTATCGTGTCCCAAAACATTGACGGAGGGATGTGTTTTGAACAATTATTTAACGAGGGACGTGAGACGGTTTTTTGACAAACCACAGGGATGATTTTTGCACTTCTCTCTGTCATTATATATGTATAAATTTATAACTTCTATTTTGTAACAATAGGGCAACTCTCAAAATAAATTAGGGTAAAAGCTATAAATTACCAACGTATTTTTTAAAATTTCCCGACTTGAACCCTTTACTTTTTTATTAACACCGAAACCCACGTACTTTCAAATTTTTAACCGACTTGAACCAAACGTTTGTACCGTTAGTTATTATGCGGTAACGTTAGTCCATTTAGCTACGAATCTGCTTTGCATCGTTAGTCCTTTAACATAATTATTTATGATTTTCTTTGTATGATTTTTTAAGTTTTCGTTGTTTTTTTACGTTTTCGTCCGTTTTTTTATGTTTCGTACCTTCTTTACTTTCGTCCGTTTATTACGATTAGGTCTGGTTTTTTACGTTTTTGCCTTTTTTTTTGCGTTTTCGGCCCTTTTTTTTACGTTTTCGCCCGTTTTTACGTTTTCGTCCGGTTTCTTACGCTTTCGTACTTTTTATTATGTTTTTCAATGCCTGTTGTATACAGTTTTCGTCTGGTTTTTTAATTGTTTGTCCTATATTTGCATATTTAATCCTTGAATGATTTATCATTCTAAATAAGTCCATTGTCGGTTAACAATATGGGAGTATTGTTACATAAGGCAAATGTGAGTGTTGGTTATATTCTTTGAATATATGGAAGGTTCCCACCAAACTCATATGTTACTCACAAGGGATGCGTATTGGACACCCCAACCTTCGAATGTTTACTTTATGGATCCGTTGTCATAAGTAAAATTTGAAAATGGTTAGTTAAGTCATCCTTAGACTTGAGAATACAAACAAGTTCTGGTATGTGTGGATATCACTTTTTAATTCTATGTCAAACGCTGTCCTGAAAATGGTAGTTATAAAGACTATTATTGGAAGTGATGTGAAGCAGCATTCACAACACTTGTATTCAACAAAGAATTTGTTCCTCCACTTGATATGTGCAGAATAATACCTTGGCGCCTCTCCAGAATTAATCAGATAATTGTTTGGCCGAACCCAAAGGGTAATGCAAGTTGATTCTTGATTACATTTGGTATATCTGTATTGAATTCTATAACGAGAATCTAAATGGTTAAACTATATGGAATGAGTTAGGATCCATATCCATGGTTTAACGGTATTTGAACAAAGGGATGATTATAGCAAGACAAAATAACCATGCTACTGAGAATGTTTATGAAACTTGATCTCAGACACTTCTAGTTTTAAAAACGAATGTGAGTGTTGCTAGACGTTTCCGTCGTTAGTGTATGAGCTGTCTGCTACTCCAACTCCCAAGTGGGAGCTGTTGGATTATGTGAGTTGGACTAGCTCGGTCACGACTAGAAGTGTGTGAGCCTATTGGGGGCACACACGTTAAACACATAGAATGCGTTTAATCTTCACGTATACGTTTCTAATATAAACCGTTTGGACAAAAATGATTAAGACAAGAACCCGTGGCTGTCTTTGTGAGGTGGCCGGCCATAGAGAAGGTTCTAGTGAGTGTCTTGGTTCATTGTATCTAGGTGATAAGAGTGGGAAGCTTGTGATAAGGGTTAGAGTGTTGTGATAAGGATTAAACTCATGGTTTATACCTTATCATGAGACTAGGGTAAAGAGACTATATATACTCCCTATCCCTAGCTCAAAACACACGAAAATATACATCACAGATACTCCCAAATCAGTTGCAATTAAACTCTTCCCCTCTCCTTAGTCCAACCGAATCTATAAACCCTAATTAGGGTTCATAGTATTTAATTAGTCACTTGTGATCTTCCTGATTACATATACAAGTGTTCATAAGGTGTTTGTGATTCCCCTTGTGATATAACAGCTTCTGGTTATCTGGTATATGGCTTGACAAGGCGTGACGAGCGTTGGAATTCTTTGTGGTTGTCTTCTGGTCGTTCTCGGACAAAAGAGAAACACAGATCGGACGTAGTGTCGTCCGATATCGGACAGCAAAGAGTTTTGGTTCTCGGGTGGTTCTGTATATCGGACAGAACTATTTTTTTGCTTATTTTGGTATAGATCCATTGTTAAGCTATTACACTTGGTGTTTGGGTATACGTGAAGCACGGCTAGCACTCCGGACGTATTTGTTTACGTGTTTGTGTGAGCACTCGTAGAGGTGACCACTTAGTCACTAGTTTCTCATTCTTGGTTTCGTATACTTGCTGGTGTCTACGAGGGTATGTACCTATTTACTCTTTTACATTCCTTATGTGTTTAATGTATGTTAATTATATATGCTAGACTAGATCTATCCGCTGCGCACTCGTATGAGTTAATGGTTAACTTGATTGTTAAATTCCAACAGTGGCATCACGAGTCAATTAGTTTAGTATTTATGAATTACATACGATTTTAACACGCTAGGGCTGCATGAAATTGGATTATTTATTGTTTCTATTGTAAATTATGGCAACGACATGCAATCCTTGCCATAACTAAATAACCAACCTAGAATGAACACAAACATAAAATGATAAAAAGAAGTATAGATTAAAAATTAAATGTTAATTAAGTTGCTATGTTAATCTATTCTTGTTTTATCTCGGCTGTAAGACTCACGCAATCATGTTATATGATGTATGTGGCGATCTAGGCACTTTAGCAGAAAACCTAGTGAGAGTCTTATGGTTCTCCAATTGGGGAAGACTCTTTTGAGAACTCGAGGCATTATGTGATTTACTGCTTTCATTATAAGAGTTGTTCCTCAATTTTCAATCCATTTTTAGTCTGTTTTAATTGCTTATATGTGATATGCCTTGTGTCTAGTCAATATTTGCAAAATATAGATTTTATGAAACTCTTAAAACCGGACTAATACTTATAGAGTAATTTGGATTGAACATGTCTAATATTACACACATAATGATTATTCCTTGTGACCAGTTATGTGTTATTTGCGAAACCGGGGTTTTTGGACAAATTAATACGGACATTAAATTATGAAATTTGATTTCTTGTGAAGCTTTAGTTTTACTTGCGCAATATGGGGTTGAATTGATCTTTAATTTTCTCCCGCCCCACTACATGCTTCGGCATATGAGGGAATTATTGGAATTACTTGTCTTCGGACTAAGTAGGAGTACAATATAGGGTTTGATCAAAATTTGTAATCCCACCATATTGGCATCAATAAAACTAATGTTAACAAAAGGGGTTTCTTAACATACATAGCATCATTAGTCAATTGGAAGTACGGCTCACCCATTATGGACAAACTAAAAGAGAAGTTTAAGGCGGGTTGAAGTAAGATTCCCCAAATGAAGTCAGGTTTTTAATACGCTTCGCGCTGACCTGTTTCTCCGCTTCTTTGTGCGTCCTAAATGGAGCTACCGTGAACATTTGACAAAATGATTGCTATACCAAAAAGGTTAACAAAATGTTTTCTTAACTTTGTGCTACAAGTTGTTTTGCATGCTTCTTGTACACAATTTTATCACATTTATGTGTATACCCTTATATGAAGTTTTAAGTCTATGCCAGCCAAACCTAGAACACGTGCATTTGGCTTGACCTCTCTGGTCAGACCTAAGGGCCTTGCCAACCCATGGCGAATTTTTTTCATAGGTCAGACCTATATCAATTTTCACACGTTCTGTTTTGGTGGACTTAAATCGAGTTTCCTGGTCAGACCTCGGACCCGAGGCATAAGATGAGACCAAATATGCTTTTGACATTACTATAAGAGTTACTAATGTCATTAGTCTCATAAATCTAAGAGTTGCATTCCATGCAATTAACGCTCGTCGCTTACCTCTTGCCCTACTTGTTTACACGTTGGTCAGACCTTCTGTAATAAGTGGGAGGTCAAGTTGGATCTTAGTCTTATTAGTAATTAATTGGGTAGTTAATTCCTTTAAGAATTTAATTATCGACAATACTAATATTTGAACTTTTTCACAATTGTAGATGACAACCTCGTCAGCTAACAATTCGGTCTTCAGGGGCTTCTTCGAGAAGCAAAAACTGACTGGACCCAACTTTATTGATTGGTATAGACAACTTAGGATTGTACTATCAATTGATGATAAGTTGAATTACCTAGAGCAGCCACTTCCTCCTGCTCCTGTAGCTCCTGCGGGTCAGCATGTTGCTCCTGAAATCCTTGCAGCTCATACTGCTTGGGTTAAAGGATCAAAAGAGATTGCTGGACTCATGCTCATGACCATGGAGCCAGAGATCCAACGAAATCTGGAAAATCTCCATGCTAATGACATGCTAAAGGAGTTAAAAGCTCTGTTTGCCCAGCAAGCAGAGCAGGAGCTTCTACAGACTACGCGTGATTTTCACGCCTGTAAACAGGAAGAAGGGCAGTCAGTTAGCTCGTATGTTCTGAAAATGAAGGGCTATATTGACAATCTAGAGCGTTTGGGGCACCCCGTGACACTTGGCCTTGCTGTGAGTCTGATTCTTATCGGTCTACGCAAGGAATTTGATGGGTTTGTGCAGAATTACAACATGCATAGCCTGGGGAAGACTGTTAACGAGTTGCATGCTATGCTAAAGCTCCATGAGCAAACTCTTAATCTGCCCAAAAACAACGCTCCTGCTCTACATGCTATTCGAGCTGGTAAAGTCCAGAAAGGTAAAAAGCACAACAAACCGCAACCCCAAAAGGCTGCCAGGGGACAAAATCAAGGGAATGGGAAAAATAAGCACGCTTATGCTCCCAAGCCCAAGATTCCCCCTCCACCCAAGAGGGAAGATCCCGCAAAGGACTCAATCTGTCATGAGTGTGGTGAGACAGGACATTGGAAGAGGAACTGTCCTCAGTACTTAGCCGAGTTGCTGAAGAAGAAAAAGAACGCAGCCTCTGGAGCTGGTGGTTCAGGTATCTTCACTATAGAACTCAATACTTTCCTTAATAGATCATGGATCTATGACACTGGTTGTGGTACTCATATTTGTAATACAACGTAGGGTCTAAGGGCAAGTAGGAAACTGAAGCCGGGGGCTCTTAGCTTGTACGTGGGCAATGGTCAACGTGAAGCTGTGGAAGCAATTGGCAACTTTGATTTATCTCTCCCTAGCGGATTAGTTATTGTTTTGAACAATTGTCATTATGCTCCTTCTATTACTAGAGGAGTAATTTCAGTTTCCCGTTTGTACGAAGATGGTTTTATTAACCGCTTCGTGAATAATACAATTCAAGTTTCTAGGAATAACATGGTTTATTTTAGTGCTATCCTAAGGGATGGTATTTTTGAAATTGATTTGTCTAATTCTTATGCAAATGAAAGTTCTATATATACTGTAAGCAACAAAAGAGCCAAGCTAGACTTGGACTCTGCTCTCTTGTGGCATTGTCGTCTTGGACACATCAGCAAGAAACGCATTGAAAAGTTGCAACACGATGGACTTCTCAATTCAACTGACCTTAGGGCTTTTGAAAAATGCGTTCCTTGTATGTCTAGAAAGATGGCAAGAAAACCTTACACACATCAAGTGGAAAGGGCCAAAGACTTACTTGGACTAATACACACTGATGTATGTGGCCCATTTAAGATCACTTCAAGGCAAGGAGCAAGCTACTTCGTCACTTTCACTGACGACTTTAGTCGTTATGGTTATGTTTACTTGTTAAAGCATAAACATGAAGTGTTTGAAACTTTCAAAGTGTTTCAAAAGGAAGTAGAAAATCAACTCGGCAAGACCATAAAATCACTACGTTCTGATCGTGGGGGCGAATATATGAGTCAAGAGTTTTTGGATCATCTCAAGGATCATGGGATTATCGCCCATCGTACTCCTCCTTACACTCCACAACACAATGGTGTGTCAGAGAGGAGAAACAGAACCCTACTGGATATGGTTCGATCTATGATGAGTCAAACAACTAGTACATCCCCTTCCTTACACTTCCAAACAACATAATGGTGATGTCCGAGAGGAGAAAACAAAAAAACAACTGACAATGACAATCGAAAAATTAACCTTTTTGATATATATAAATAAATATATAAAATATACTTATAAATATATAATTTAGGAAAATTGATCAAAAATCTCGTTTGTAGTAAACCGGGAAGTTGTATTCCCGGGTCGTTTATCCCCAACGAGGCGTGAATTGACAATCGCGTTACTGGTTTGACAATCGGGTGCTTGAATAGGACAAAGATTAGATTGGTTTTTCTACAACTACGGGAAATTATAAAATTAACTAAGGAAAGCTTAAATCTACGGGAAAAACATAAAAAGGTAACGGGAAATCTTAAAAATTACAGGAAAGCATAAAATAGGTAATGGATAACCTAAAAATCTACGGGAAGCATAAATAAGGCTTAAAAGGAAGTCCTAAGTCTACGGGAACAGAATAATTAAGGCAACTAAACCTAAAACGCAAAAACGAGAACGGGATTCTAATCCCGTTCTTTAAAAAACAAATTTATGCAAAAATAACCCTACGGATGCAAATTTATTTTTCCTACGTCCTACATGATAAAAGAAAATTTTAAAAAAAAGAATTATATTTTTTTGACTTTTATTTTATTTATTATGAATTAATAACTGATTTAATGAAATTAAATGATTAAAAATACTAAACTATTTATTAAAAATCTGAAAAAATACAGAAAATTAGCTAATACTATGAAGAATGCAGGAAAATTAAGAAATATGAAAAGCAGCTTAAAAATAAGCCAGAAATAAGCTAAATAAGCACAAAAGCATAAACTGGAATAATGACTATATAATTAAAGTGATGCATTTCCTAAACATAAAAGACCCAAGGGCGTGTGTTAGCAGAGAGTGGTGTTAAGTGCTTGTGTGTATAAGGGGGAGGTCTTGGGTTCGAACCCCATGCCTTCCCTTTTTGTTAAACATTTTTTTTTCAAATCTTTTTACACACATTAAACAAGGACATGAAAATAAGCATATTTAATAAAGACAACCTTTTAAAAAAAACTTAATAAATAAGCTGGAATAAGCAATCTAAGTCTGGCAGATTCACTTTTTATACTAAGTCCTAATTATAAGCTAACTGAAGGCTAGTTTTTAAGCAAAATAAGCTACGGGAAATGGAAAGTAAGCAAACACAAATGAGGCCCTATATCTAATAAGCAAATCTGAATAAAAATAAGCAAGAAAAACAAGCAATTAAGCCACAAAGAATCAAATAAGCAAAAAAAACACACTGCTTACAAAACAGCCTTGGGGACAGACTTTGGCTTAAAAATAAGCCACTTAGAGTGACCTAGGAGCTTAACATCTTATATGAACTTAAAGCTAGTACTAGTGGCTATCTAAAATTGCAAAAATCAAAGAAAATGATAAGCAAATAAGCAGTTTAAAAAGGCTGAGAAAAGTGACAGTCACAAAGATTGGCTACCTTTTGGTGTTTTTTCTAAAAAGACAAAGCTAAAACAGGTTCAAAAATAAGCTAGATAATAAGCCCCAAATGCAAAAATAAGTTGAAACAGATTGGGTTTGACTCTAAAGGAGCTTATGCTCAAATTTTCATAAGCTAAATACAACTTTAAGTGACCTAAATGTGAAACTGAAAATGGGGCTTTTGAAATAAAAAATGAAATTGACAACCATGACAGATTCTAAACTAGAACAAAAACTCAAATACACACTTGACTAAGTTATTCTACTGCATTAAACAGGCATGTAACAGGTCTAAAAACATACTAACAACTATCAAATCAAAATTCAAACACATAAGCTAAATTATAAATCTAAAATCCAACAGATTCAAACCATAGCTACTTAAGATCTTAAAAATGAAATTTAAACAATGACAACCTTTTAAAAACAGTTTAACACTCTTAATTTTGCTAGTTAAAACTGGCTAAAAGACCCCAACCCATTAACTTACCCATTCTGACCCATTTTGGCTATTATGCCAAACACCCCTTAATGTATAAAAAGCTGAAATAACCTAAAATAATGCATAATTTTCATAGAGCTATGTCCAAAGTCAGCTAAGTAAGAAACAAACAATCATTAATCATTCAAGAATAACACCATAAGCAATAATAAGCTGGAGACAATTAAGCAAAAAATGACAAGTTGCATAAAGAACTTAAACTGAAATTTCATAAAACTAAAAAGATTAGCACAGTTTTTTAAGTAAAATGACAGAAATTGTAAAAGAAATAAAACATTAACAAATAAAATTTAAAACTAAAAACTCCTTTTCGTCTTCTTTGTCTTCTTTTCTTTATAACAAGCTTGGTCTTCCCAGTTATTGGTTAGTTAGTTGTTTGCTGAAGAAAAACTAAGCCAAATTTACTCCTTCAATTGCCTATGGTTTCCAAACCTTTGATCTATCCTTTGATTATTTGGCACCCATTTAGCTGGATATGCCACTTAGCGTGCTTCATGTGATGGGGGGGGGGGGGGGGGGGAAGGTTTTTATGCCATTGGTGAAATGGGTTGCAAGGTAAAAGGATGCGAAAGGTAAAAGATCACAGTATCTTGGTTTTGGGAATGCGGGAAGTTTTTTTATAAAAAGGGATGGGATAACAGGTTAGGGTAGGTGGTTTTGTACAAAAACACCCTCAACTATTATTACTTTTGCAATTGATGGTCCTTGTTGATATAACATTAGAAATGGCAGATTGCCCTCAAAGGTTATTATGGTTTTGCATTTTTTCGTCCATATTGTAATAAAATTTTGGAAGCTTGCTAAAGTAGCCCCCAACTTGATAGTCCCTTCTCAAAGCTCGTCCTTGGAGGTGAAATGTTTTGCAGACCCTTTCAACATAAGCCCTCAACATATAAGCCATTTGCACCACTATCCCTTGCGGGGATGATAGTTTATGGAATTTGCAGATTGAGTCCCTATGGGTTAGACATTCATTTCACCATCGTCCTTGTGGATAACATAAACATCTTAACAGAAGCTTTGGATTATTGCCATAGTTTACAAAGGGATTATTGGGCCGGGTATGGTTTTAAATTAAAAGAGAGTTGCTTTATAGTTAAGCTTTTTAGGTACAAAAGGGTTTTATTAAATAAGTGGGCGCTGATCCGGGCCCACTAGTGGAAGGGTGGCCCTTTACATTTTGGGTTTTCGGTTTTGTTTTCGATGCCTTATCCAACGCCGTACCCGGGTTGACTTTGACTTCGTCTTGACTACATTAAATGCACAAACTTTGTCAAGTCGATTCGGAGAGATGCCCGTTTTACATCGTTTTCATCCTTTTGCACCTTTGGCTTTGTTTTTTGCGCTTTTTCCAAATCCGTGCTTGGTTTTTGTCCGTTTGCTTTCGGTTTTCGTCCTTTATGAATATACCGGTATCGCACAGTACAAACACAAAAACATGCATATTTGATGGCTACTTAAGTGCGTTTTTGTCTTTTAGGGTCGATTTATTAGTAAAAGTATGTTTAATTACACACGTAACCAGTCATCCCTATAGGTTATGTCCACGATGTTTATCGCATGCTCACCCTCATGACACATTGAGATCAAACTTTATCCATCGGAATCGGGGTATGGTGACAAAACATCGTATCATCCTATGACGCGCCTAAAGCGTCGTTCGATCTCTAAGTGTTCAAAATAATGAACAATGTGCTATATCATAATTGGTATTTTTTTTTTGATTTTCTTCTCTTCATCAGATGACAACATCTTGTCTTTGAGAAATCACAATCACCTACCAGTGTATTGATCCTAAAATCATCACTCTGAGTCATCCTTAGGTTCGAAGAATTGAGTCGAACAAACCTAACGGAGCTCTTAATCTCAAAGGTTTTCATTCAAATCACCTCGATCATTGTCTTTCACTCACTATAAACTAAAACTCTCAAACCTCACATAACTCCATTCTCACTCACTCGTTTCTATATCAACCATCTCCTATTTTAAGGATCCATGTCTTAACTATAAACAAAAAGTTGTCACTACATCTTCATAACTAATTCATTTCACAAAAACCATAATCACAACCTTCTTTATTATATAGAAGCATAATATCTTCCACTACCATTTTTCCTGCTGCCAAACCTAAAGCACACCCAACATCCTCGTGTGATTGTCTATGGAACATTCACAATACTCGAGAAGAGCTACATAACTTCACATGAATAAGTTCGTCGTATGCTATCCACATCCATCTTGACATTTTCAAGGTCATCACATTCATCTTCATTCGTCTTCATCTTTATTTATTTTTGTTATTCCACTCTTTATGTCCCGGATGACACGAATTAAAAGGAAAAGGAAAACACACTCGTTCCACATATATCCTTTAACCAAATACTCTCAAGAACCACAAGATGTGATCTTATTCATTAGAAACAACCTACAACAGACACTTACTTCCTTTCAACTCACAATACACCGTTGCGACTAAACCACAATTTGATTCATGCCCTCCCCCCCCCCCCCCTTAATCCCTATTTCAATCAGACACAGATTGAAAGGCAAAAAACATTACAAATTCCAAAAATACACTTCTACCATCCCACGCAAACCTCGATAGCTAATTCTTCACTCTGTTAGTAACTCGTCTATTCTAGTGCAACCTTCAAATCACAAAGGGAAATGAAAAACCGAGGTCATCCTTTTCTATGTCCAATCTTGAGTCAATCCACCTAGTTATCTTCACAAGATATCACCATGAAACCATTACCTAATAATCTAATATGACTTACCATCACTACAACCCATAGAGAATAACCACCTTCACAATGCACAAACCTGATAGCTATCATGATGACGTCTTTATGGTACGACACAAAGGCCATCGTCAATCCGACCTCATATACATTTTTTGCCTTATTTGTCTAAGTCAATGAATTTCGTAATCTAATGCTCCTCATTCTAAAACTCAATCCTCACAGACCGGATATCGCATAGTCCGTCACTAAACAACAAAGCCCTTTACACTAAATTATGAAATTAGCTCCTCAAACAACCTTACTCCTCTTAACGAGACCAATCATTTCACTTTCTAGCAAGTAAAGAACAAAATTAAGATATTGTAAGGTTCAAGTGTTGTTGAGTTAAACCACAATGTCGTTTCTTTCAATTTTCTTTCTACCATGAAAGAACGACCACTCTTTCCACTATCCACCTTTATTCTCCAACATTAGACAACCAACAAAACACCCACAAAATCATGTTTACTAACATCCATCTTTGTCCCTTTAGGATCACATGCACGTCATTTTAACATACCATGCTGTATCGTTAGTGTGCAAATGATATATAGTCTAAACCTCTTGTTCAACCTTTATTCAACACCTCCCCTCTCATTCACACTAAATTCCATCACTGTTTTTCCACTTTATGAAATCATTTTCATTCACATCCAGGAGCGTATCGTTTTCATCTTCATCTTATTTTTAACTCTTTTAGATTATATATCTTGGCATATCTCGCCAATATATTAAGTAACATTCGTCTAGTTTTAAATGCCACACTTAGAGTATGTTTTCTCAACAAATCATCCTTATCATCAACATTTAGTTTGACCTAAAGTCTTAAGATAATGTTTATCCTTAACACCCTAAACATGAAAAGCATACATCATGCTTAACAAATAAACCTTGAGGATTTAGGAATCTCTAAATACAACCCTTGCCGAAAGTCTATCCGAATCCAAATCATCATCATGGTTAAATAATGATATCATAAGGAACAAGTCGTTTAAAATACGTTAATACTCCTTATACAAATGACATCTTGGAAGAAGTCATTCTCATAATAATGGTGTGTCAATCAATAAACGAATTTTAATCTCGTTTATTAAAGTTGGTGTGATACCTAAGGGTGTTGGTCGAGTCTTAGTCCTTAAGCATGCATCTTAGTTCTTAAGCATGTGTCGGTCGAATCTTATCATTGGTTCCTAAACATTGTTGTGTATTAAGCATATGTCATGATTCTTTTTATTTTTAGATTTAGG